>SAYR01030199.1:509533-596272 GCA_004382745.1 Argopecten irradians irradians
CACCACGAATCCTAGTCACATTTGCGAAAATTTCAAAAAATGGCCGATATTTTTTGACGACAAAGATTTTTGTTGAAAAATGCTTTTTGTGAGCTAAGAGCGGGATAAATGTGGCCTTTTGTTTATAAATAACAACGAATAGAAATTGTAAATTCGGTATGATAAATAAATCCAAATATGAAGAAAACTTTTTATACATTAATACTATGAAACTAATTATAGCAACAAGAGACGCCTTAGGCCCCGAAGTAGAGTGGTTATTTTACTGGTTGTTTGACTACTTTTTGTTGGTTTATGGAACGCAGTAAGTTGGTAAAAAGTGACATTCATTGTTACTATATTAATTAATTCATAAAGCCATTAATATCTTAAATTGACATTTTGGGGTTGGTATGGTGTAGTCAGATACCTTCTATGATTGTTCAAGGAGGTCAATGTTTCGTTTGATTTGATTGTTGATATAATTAACGTCCTTATTAACAGCTATGGTCATGTAAGAGGGTATGCATGCGGGTTGTGTTGCGAATGTATGTCTGTCTGGCGAGTTATAGGATGTTGAGGAGCGGTCATACTTATAATGTTTAGTCTATCTTGTATGAGGAGTATGTAGAGCTTTTATAGTCGTTTATTCACCGATAGATGCCGACAGAAAGGATATCATCTGCTTTATGTGACAACACACTCCACCCAGTCACATTATACTGGACAACGGGGCGAACCAGTCGTCCACTCCCTGTGTGCTGAGCGCCTAAGCAGGAGGCAGAAAACTACCACTTTTATAAGAACCTTGTTGGTGTGTCTCGGCCAGGGGACAGCCAGAGCCTTCATCACAGGGGCGAACGCTCCAATCTCAAGGCAAAAGTGCAGGAGAGGCTGTAGGGGAGTCGATAGTAGATAAAGGATAGTCAGTTAGGAGTAACGAAAAGATAAGATCCTAATTTAGTTTATACGATCATGCATGGGCAGCAGGTACAATTCTACGCCCTACCATGGGCAGGGCAAGGAAAGACTAGGTTTACGTCAGTGTGAGGATAATACCTGGAATATAATATACATGAATACGCACACCCATTCCTCGTCTCACAAAATCACCTCTCTCCTTCTTACGGCGTCACAAAACCGGCATACATGAGAGACCGTCCTTACCATGAGCTGCTGAAAAAAGGGTTTATATATCAAGAAATATTCTGATTGATCATAATGTAAATATTTTCTAATTAGAACACTTGGATGGATTGAAGTAATTTTTTTTATATTACACAACGGGAATAACTATTTAAATGGTAATTATAAGGCATTGGTCGTCTTGTTTTGACATGGATTGGTGTGTAAACATCTCTAGATATTATTCTATTATGGTACGCTAGCTTCACATTAGCTATGGACTAGCACACGCAATGTATGTTAGGTTGATAAAATATGCAACCAATTCTTAATGAATTGTTGTAACAGGCCGGTCATGGTCATACACTGCCGATAGGGCTTTAAGAATTGTACCTGCTGCGCAGAATATAACTAAACTGCCTGCCTTCTTCATAATGGCCCCTTGACACCACCCTGCCGTTTTGGGCCGAGACACACAAATATATAAATAAAAGTTGTAGTGTTTGTCCCAGTTGCGCTGCGCAACGGGAGTGGGAGGACTAACGGTCCGCTTGTTGTCAGTAAAATATATCCGGGTGGAAATGTGATGGCCTGGTGTCTTCAATTGGGCTTCAGTTTGGTTTGGTTTGTTAGTTTTAGCGGTCTATTAAACAAGCCAGGGTCATGTAAGGACGTGCCAGGATTTGTTGGTGGATGGAAAGCCGGAGTACCCGGGAAAACAACCGGTCAGGCGTCAGTAACCTGGCAACGCCCCACATGGGATTCGAACCCGGCATCCCAGAGGTGGAGGGCTTGTGGTAATATTGTCGGGACATCTTTAACCACTCGGCCAGCCGCGGCCCCATAATGCTTCAGTGATATAGCACTTGATAAAATGGTCACTATAAATTTTCCATAACAAGAGACGCGGCAGGCACGAATATAACCAGCAGTCTCTCAAACCACGCACCATGCATTTCATAACACAAAACCACACCGCAGAACATAGGAGGCGCGGATTTAAAGATCTTCACAGCCGACGGATGGTATTTCCCTTTCAAAAACAGAAGCAGATCAATCATGTAATTTTTCTCAGTTACAAAAGTTTACATATGTAGGCAGCATTATTATGCATTGAAAAGTTTTTGGCGCTTCAACATTTCTTTAAAGATAAAAATTTATAAGCAAACTAATTGTACTGAAAACAATCCATGGCCCTATGTCTTTTTATGTCAATCTGACCCGTCATGTTTTCGTCGCGCCGTCGCGCCGCCGTGAGTTAAACTTTTCAGGCATTTTGAAATTTTCCTCTTCTGCAAAGTTCTACCAGTGGCAATTGAACCTAAAACTTCTACCAATGAAATGATCCTGAAATGGTCCGACAAAGGTGGTTGTTATTTTTCGGGTCAATCGAAATCCAAGATGGGCCACAGCCGCCATATTGAAAACACATTTTGATTCTTCTCAAGTTCTACTCAGTGCGATTTGGCTGAAACTTACAGAACGTCTGTCATTGTCCCGACAAAGTGTTGTTATTTTTCGAGTCGATCTGAAATCCACAGATAGGCCGCCATCTTGAAAAACATTTTTGAACTTCATGTCAAGTTTGTAGCCGGCACTATATGGCTGAAACTTGCATGAAATTATCCTGACATGGGTCCCGCTAAAAGTGTTGTTACAATCTCTGGTTGATGCCTAATCGAAGATAGCTACCATGAAATATTCAAGTTCTATAGGATAATTACCAAGTAGTCAGAATGACGCGTTAAGGCCCCTTGAGCCTCTTGTATTTATTAAAGTATTATTTTATATGATTTGATGTCAGTCAGACTCATATAAACACGGGGGGTTATTTATCAGTTATCTAATTACCGATTGCTAATTAATAGGACGTTTTATTAATTCGCAGCAAACAAACAAGTCATTTATGGAATCCCTGAAGCGTGGGCTTCAATTTTGCGAAAATGTTGTCGAGTTAGGAGGTACAAAAAAATTTTATAGTTCTAAGTTATTGTAAAAGTTAAGAGAAAACGGAAAATGCTAATTAGATTGTTAAATCCCATCGACCAACAACAATCATGAAAATTCAATAATTAAATGGTCCTGTGTTCAAAAACTACGCTGTTTAACCGACTATGATGTAAATCTATGGTATGAACAGAACATATAAACGATAACGTTTTGGCGTATTGTCTATATCACGACTGAACGTCTTTTCATGAATTTTCTTGGGCAATGCAACTAGACCCCCGCGCCATTAACACGAACTCAAACCAGCATCTGAAAGGAGTCAGCAACTGGCACCAAGAAATATTCCCATCTGGCTCCAAGAGTCGCTACAATGGATATTAAAAGAAATTAGATAAATGATTGATTGTCAAGTATGTTAGGCATGTCTGGTGTAATTGGGCATGCTCAATATTTCATAATTCGATACTTTGTTGATTTTCAATAAGGATATGAGATATGGGAAGTCAATTTTCCATGCTAACTGTTTTGAAGTTATGTTTAACCAGCAAACGTATTTGTTCAATTGATTTTTCAATGAGTTAGCACAGTAATGGTTTTGGGCGGACGTAAAATAATTGAATATCCTGCCTAACGTCAAGCAGTCTGCACAAACAGTACTTATATATGATCATCAAACTAAATACGTACGCTATAGTATTTAACGCTTTCCTGAAATATATTGACGATCATGAATATACCAGTAAAATGATTACTATGATGGTTCGAATGTGTATTAGCTGCCCGCGTCTCTGCACATCCTTGGCCGGCTTCCTGTTTAAAGGGGTTTTGATATATCACTTGATGTTTTTTGCATATTTGGTATTACGGCATAAAAAGTCTCTAAAACACTGCCAATTTTCAGGGGCATAATCTTTCAAATGGCTGAGTATTTTCCCGCAAATAGACAGAATCTTAATAGCGGTTTTGCCGCTTAAAAAGCTTTCCGACTTGGGTACAAGCGGTTTTAAAGTTTGGTTATGATTTTTTGTACATTTATTTGTCCGTAAATATGATCTACAAAATGGCGGATTTTCAGGTGCGAAGTATTCAAATGGCCAAAGTAAATGCCGCGAGAAAGTTTAAAACGATTTAATTTACAACAACTTTGACCGTCTAAATTTCAGACGATTTAATCCATGTTGTTTTTGAAAATATTGATACGATTTTTTTGCACAACCGTACACACGTGCATGTAACTACATAGGGTGGTTTTAATAGATGCACATAAAACTGTAAATTAACCTAAGTTTTTACCGCGCCAAAAGTTTTGACACGGTAAGCTTTTGAATCATTTTTTGCGTTCAACTTTTGGCCACTTTCGGTACATAAGTGGTTTTTATATATCGCTTTGATTTTTCAAATAGCAAAAAGTCTTGGAAAATGCTGACAATATGGCGTTTTTTTATGAAGTGGGAACCTCCCATAATGGGCCGAGATTTTGCCGCGCCAATTTGACACGATTATCAAGTTCCGTGGTTAGGGCTATTTTTTCGGTAAATCTTGTTGTGGCTAGAGCGCTAAATTTTTTTGTACAAAGATAGACAATTGCAAGCTGCACCACGAATCCTAGTCACATTTGCGAAATTTCAAAAAATGGCCGATATTTTGACCGACAAGATTTTTGTGAAAATGCTTTTGTGAGCTAGAGCGCTAATTTTTTGGTACAACGATAGATGGTAAAATGATGACAATTCCACAAAGTCCCGCGGTTGCATAACTTTAAAATGGCCAATAAAATATGGCTTCGGTAAAGGTTCGTCACGTATGAGACGCGGTCTCTGCACATCACTTTCCCCCGGCTTCCCCTGTTTAAAGGGGTTTTGATATATGAACTCTGATGTTTTGCATATTTGTAAGTCGGCATAAAAGTCTACACACGCCAATTTTTCAGGGGCATAATCTTTCAAGAAAAATGGCTGAGTATGTTTTCCCGCCAAATAATGGACAGAATCTTAATAAGTCGTTTTTGCCGCTTAAAAAGGTTTCCGACTTCCGGTAACAAAGCGGGTTTAAAGTTATGGTTATGATTTTTTGTACATTTATTGTCGTAAATATGTCTACAAAATGGGCGGATTTTTTCAGGGCGAGTATTCAATATGGCAAGTAAATGCCCGCGAAAGTTTAAAACGATTTAATTTACAAGCACAACTTTGACCGTCTAATTTCAGACGATTTATCCATGTTGTTTTTGAAATATTGATACGATTTTTTGCACAACCGACACAACACGTGCATGTACTACATAAATGGTGGTTTTTAATAGAATGCACATAACTGTAAAATTAACCTAAGTTTTTTACCCCGCCAAAGGTTTTGACGACGGTAAGCTTTGACATTTTTTGCGTTCAACTTGGCCACTTCCGGTCAAAGTGGTTTTTTATATATCGCTTTGATTTTTCAATCGCAAAAAGTCTGGAAATGCCTGACAATTGGCGTTTTTATGAAGTGGGAACCTCCATAAATGGCCGAAGATTTTGCCGCCAAAATTGACTAACGATTTATCAAGTTTCGTGTTAGGGGCTAATTTTTTCGGTAAATCTGTTGTGAGCTAGAAGCGCTAATTTTTTTGTACAAAAGATAGACAATTGCAAGCTGCAGACCACGAATCGCTAGTCAGCATTTGCGGAAAATTTCAAAAATGGCCGATATTTGACCGACAAAAGATTTTTGTGAAAATGCTTTTGTGAAGCTAGAGCGCTAATTTTGTTGTAACAACGATAGATGGTAAAAAATGATGACAAATTTCCACAAAAAGTCCGCGTTGCATAACTTTAAAAATGGCCAAAATATGGCTCCGTAAAAGTTCGTCACGTTATTAGACGCGTCTCTGCACATCACTTTGCCGGGCTTCCTGTTTAAAGGGGTTTTGATATATCACTCTGATGTTTTGCAATATTTGGTAAGTCGGCCATGAAAAGTCTTACAACACTGCCAATTTTCAGGGGCATATCTTTCAAATGGCTGAGTATTCTTCCCGCCATAATATGACAGAAAATCTTAATAAGTCGGTTTTGCCGCTTTAAAAAGGTTTCCGACTTCCGGAACAAGCGTTTTAAAGTTATGGTTATGATTTTTTTGTACATTTTATTGTCCGTAATATGATCTACAAAATGGCGGATTTTCAGGTGCGAGTATTCAAAATGGCAAAAGTAAATGCCCGCGAAAGTTTAAAACGAAATTTTAATTTACCAACACAACTTTGACCGTCTAATTTCAGACGATTTTATCCATGTTGTTTTGAAATATTGATACGATTTTTTGCAGCAAACCTACACACGTGCAAATGTACTACATAAAAATGGGTGGTGTTTATAGATGCACATAACTGTAAATTAACCTAGTTTTTACCCGCAAAGTTTTGACACGGAAGCTTTGGAACATTTTTTGCGTTCAACTTTGGCCACTTCCGGTACAAGTGGTTTATTTTATATATCGCTTTGAATTTTTTCAAATAGCAAAAAGTCTGGAAAATGCGACAATATGGCGTTTTTAATGAAGTGGGAACCTCCCGCATAATGGCCGAGATTTTGCCCGCCAAATTTGACACGATTTTATTCAAGTTCCGTGTTAGGGAATATTTTTTTCGGTAAATCTTGTTTGTGAGCTAGAGCGCTAATTTTTTTGTAAAAGATAGACAATTGCAAAGCTGTCACCACGAATCCTAGTCAATTTTGCGAAAAAATTTCAAAAAATGGCCGATATTTTTGACCGGACAAAGATTTTTGTGAAAAATGCTTTTGTGAGCTAGAGCGCTATGTTTTTGTACAAACGATAGATGGTAAAAAAATTTATGAACAATTCCACAAAAGTCCGCGGTTGCATAACTTTTAAAATGTGCCAAAAAATATGGCTTTGTAAAGTTCGTCACGTAAGAGACGCGTCCTCTGCACATCACTTTGCCGGCTTCCTGTTTAAGGGGTTTTGATATATCATCTGATGTTTTGCATATTTGTATTCGGCATAAAAGTCCTACAACACTGCCAATTTTCAGGGGCATATCTTTTCAAAATGGTCTGAGTATTTTCGCACGCCCAATATGACAGAATCTTAATAAGTCGTTTGGCCGCTTAAAAAGCTTTCCGCTTCCGTACAAAAGCGGTTTAAGTTATGGTTATGATTTTTTTGTACATTTTATTGTCGCGTAATATGATCTACAAAATGGCGGATTTTCAGGTGCGAAGTATTCAAAAATTGGGCAAAGTAAATGCCCGCGAAAGGTTTAAAACGGGATTTAATTTACAACAAACAAACTTTGACCGGGGTCCTAATTTTCGACGAATTTTATCGCATGTTGTTTTGAAAATATTGATAGCGATTTTTTTGCAGCAACCGTCACACACGGTGGATGTACTACATAATGGTGGTTTTATAGATGCACATAACTGTAAATTAACCTTAAATGTTTTTACCGCGCCAAAAAGTTATGACACGGTAAGCTTGAACATTTTTTTTGCGTTCACTTTGGCCACTTCCGGTACAAAGTGGTTTTTTTATTATACGCTTTTTGATTTTTCAAAGCACAAAGTCCTGGAAATGCCTGAACAATATTGGCGTTTTAATGAAGTGGGAACCTCCCATAATGGCCGAGATTTTGCCGGCGCCAAATTGACAGCGATTTAATCAAAGTTCCGTGTTAGGGCTATTTTTTTCGGTAAATCTGGTTGTGAGGCTAGAGGCGCTAATTTTTTTGTACAAAGAAGACAATTGCAACGCTGCACCCACGAATGCCTAGTCACAATTTGCGAAAAAATTTCAAAAAATGGCCGATATTTTGACCGACAAAGATTTTTGTGAAAAATTGCCTTTTGTGAGCTAGAGCGGCTAAATTTTTTTGTACAACGATAGATGGTAAAAAAATGATGACAATTCCACAAGTCGCGCGTTGCATAACTTTAAAAATGGCCAAAATATGCTTCGGTAAAAGTTCGTCACGTATGAGACCGCGTCTCCTGCACATCACTTGTTGCCGGCTTCCCTGGGTTTAAAGGGGGTTTTGGATATTATCACTCTGATGTTTTGGCATTTTGTAGTCGGCATAAAAGTCTACAACACTGGCGCAATATTTCAGGGCATATCATTTTTTTTTCTTTCAAAATGCTGAGTATTTTCCCGCCCAAAATATGACAGAAATCTTAATTAAGTCGGGTTTTGCGCTTAAAAAAGGTTTCCGACTTCCGGTAAAAGCGGTTTTAAAGTTATGGTTATGATTTTTTGTAACATTTATTGTCCGTAAATATGATCTACAAAATGGCGGATTTTCAGGTTGCGGAAGGTATTTCAAAATGGCAAAGTAAATGCCCGCGAAAAGTTTAAAACGATTTAATTTTACAACACAACTTTGACGTCTAATTTCAGACGATTTATCCATGTTGTTTGAAATATTGATACGATTTTTTTTGCACACCGGTAACACCGTGCATGTACTACATAAATGGGGTAGGTTTTATAGATGCACATAATGTAAATTAAGCGCTAAAGTTTTTACGCCGCCAAGTTTGACACGGTAAGCTTTGGAACAATTTTTTTGCGTTCAACTTTGGCCACTCCGGTACAAGTGGTTTTTTATTTCGCTTTGATTTTTTCAATCAGCAAAAGTCCTGGAAAATGCCCGACAATATGGCGGTTTTTATGAAGTGGGAACCTCCATAATGGCCGAGTAGATTTTTGCCCGCCAAATTTGACACGAATTTATCAAGTTTCGTGTTTAGGGCTAATTTTTTTCGGTAAAATCTTGTTGTGAGCTAGAGCGCTAATTTTTTTGTAACAAAGATAGAACAATTGCAAGCTGCACCACGAATCCTAGTCAAATTTGCGGAAAATTTTGTCAAAAATGGGCCGATATTTTGACCGACAAAGATTTTTGTGAATGCTTTTGTGAGCTAGAAGCGCTAATTTGTGTACAAACGATAGATGGTAAAAATGATGGAAATTTCCCCAAAGTCCGCGTTGCATAACTTTAAAATGGCCAAAATATGGCTCCGTAAAGTTCGTCACGTATGAGGCGCGTCTCTGCAACATCAACTTTGCCGGCTCCCTGTTTAAAGGGGTTTTGATATCTCACTCTGATGTTTTTGGCATAATTGTAGTCGGCATGAAAGTCTACAACACTTCAGGCTGCCAATTTTAGGGCATATCTTTCCAAAAAATGGCTGAGTATTTTCCCGCCAAATATGACAGAAAATCTTAATACAGTCGTTTGCCGCTTTAAAAGGTTTCCCGACTTCCGAACAAAGCGTTTAAGTTTTTATGGTTATGAATTTTTTGTAAACATTTATTGTCCGTAATATGATCTACAAAATGGCGGATTTTCAGGTGCGAAGTATTCAAAATGGAAAGTAATTGCCGCAGCAGAAAGTTTAAACGGATTTAATTTTACAACACAACTTTGTACCGAAATCAATAGTCCCACCCAACCGAATTAGTCTGCTTTTAGCGGCTATCGGTTGTTTGGTTTGCGTATTAAAGGGTAAAGTATCGACTGCGGTTCAGAGATAAATGGAGCTAGGGCCGTCACGTGGGTCTTGTATGGGGGGGTTTCAAGAGTATTGTTCCGTGGATACAGAACCTAGGTAAGCTAGTACTTTACATGGTATAATAGGCATAAATATATACGTATACGTTTAGATCTTTACAAATATGCAGTTTTTTCGAATCAAATGGTTATTTCTAGCTTTCTGAATAAGTCAACTTCCATTAATTGTTTTACCTGTGGTACGACATTATTTTTGTTGTTTTTTGTTTGTTTGTTTAATTAAACGTCCTAATTAAACAGCTAATGGTCATTGTAAGCACGGCCCTCCATGCATGTAAGCGATGTTTTGCGTTGTATGTGTGCGAGGTGCGTGTTTTGAATAATATCGTGTTGTGGTAATATATTATTCCTAGGTATAATCAGGGATATTTCATATTCCATTGGCTTCTACATCTTCATTTTAAAAATGGGGAGATGACAAATAAAAAAAAACTAGAGGCAAAGATGTACGGGGTTTTCCTAATTCAAAATCAACAATCCATATTAACGGAAGGTCCCAAACCTGTTGACAGTAAGACAATAACCAAATACCCGATATAGTCCACCGAATAGCAAAATTGCCCCTCGCGGCCAGGTAATTACAAGAGTGAGTTCGCATGAATGGCGTTGTGTACAGGTACAACATTCTGGTCCAGGTATTACATAACCATTCAACCAAAGGCATTGGCTTAATTATATATCCTTATATATCGGTGTATTATTCGCTATATCGATTTAAAAATTGAAAAGCGGCAGCAACTGTCTAAAAATAATTTGTTTTGCTTTATTATTTCCAATATTTTTTGATCTTTAAAATATGCAAAAATAAAGTATTTCTACGCAACATGTTTGAAACGTAAATTACGAGTAATGTAATAAATGTATATTCAATTTATTCCGGTTAGACAAACACCACAACACAATGTTTTGTCAATGATCAATCATCTGTGTTGTACGTACGTATATAGTCAATCGATGCTATTAGATCAAGGATGTCCTTTACTTGTTATCGGTAAAATGTTCATTTTACAGTCACAGAACTGCAACTCACAATGTATGCAGGGATACAGACTAACAGGAATATCTAATTAAAGCTTATGCGTTGCTGAACTCCCCCGAACAAAAAAAATCCGAACTTTTTATTTCTGCGGCGGATTTTTCTTGCATAATCACACGTAGATACCTTGCTATTAGAGCATAAATCTATAGTATTTGAAAACATCGAATTTAACTCTTTTAAGTTATTTACATTCGAGCCAAAAGTTATTGTACGATTAACTTCACTGAAAAGTAATCATAAAAAAATCGTTGATCGGCTTTTCCTGTGATCGTCGATTATAAGTGATAGCACATCAGTTATAGTACAGCTTATAAGCCACGGACTATTATGACGTCACACGGTTTAGAGCCAGAAAATATGCATTAATCGGTGGTTCAGAAAATTTTGACCTCGATATCGACGGCTGGACAGGTTATTTCGGCTCGCGCGCGGCACGGAGAGGTTTCTAATACGTGTTAATAAAGCCGATTTCCGGACATAAACTGAAATTATCATTTTTGAACTGCACAAATCCTTTAATATAACAATAATCCAGAAAGATCCAGTTTGAATAGTGTAAAGATGCTCCAATCGGCTTAAACAAATGGCATTTTTTTAAAAAGAAACAGAAGACGTTTAAGTATTTTTCGTTCCAGTTACAACAAGTGTCTTACTGTACATCATTACCTATCATTGAACATTTTGAGCTTCTAAATTTTACTTCAAGATAGAAATTATCAAAATTAATTAATTCCATCCCCGAAAAAAAAATCCCGTGGACACTATGTCGTATGTGAAATGCAGTACTGATTGCGAATGCAGCGTAAGCAAATATAATTATTTTAAATTATTTTTTTGTGTGTGGTTAACTAGACATAAAGATACACGATTAAAAACCAAAATTGTTCCAAATGATGAGTATCAATTTATGCTCTGTCGGCGGTGGAGCATCTTTCAAGTCGGGAAATGTTTTTCTGAAACACCCTGCATAATAACAATACGGTATAAAGTGGTTAGTACTATAGAGTAATATTTCAAGGATTAAATTGGTTCGCTCCTAACATAAGTCTCGAATGCAGACGAAAGACATGTACCGATTCTAATCAAAATTTGAGTAACTGATATCAATGTTACTTGCCTGCGTTCGTTTTATGTTGCCAGTGTGTGAAACGCGAATAATAGCGCGATCGTTGTATTACAATTTCGCCTATTAATTATCAGTGTCATGTAAGGAAGGGCCTCACATGTATGCGGTGTATAGTGTGTATGTAGTGAGTGGTGATTATGGTATATTCATGTTATGTATTTGTATAGTGAAAGTCCCGCCCTTTTTATAGTATACATCGCTGAAGCATGCCGCCGAAGACACCAAGCAACAACACCCTGCCCAGTTACACTATCGTAATGCTGAGCGCTAAGCAGGTGCAGAAACTACCAGTCTTATAGACGGTAGTGTATCTTCGGCCAGGGGACAGAACCCAAAGCCTAAATGTTCCTCACAGAGCACTCAACAGAAGGCCAAAATTGAGGCAGTTTAAAGATAAGATAATAAATTTATTCGCCATTAACGGTCATGCGATAGGGAAAACAGGTACAATTCTACCGCCCTACCTTCAGAGCTATTTATCCTTTAGATTAAAAATATTGTTATCAAAAACATGTAGAAATGTATATATAGTAATGGACGCAAGTCATTTAAGATAATTACCAAAAATGTCGTTTTATAAACCAGTGAACCACAAAATATAACAATTATCTATTAAGATAACGCTACTCACTATAAGCATGTATTGAGTGATTCAGTGCTTTGGGAGACTACGGTGTTGAGTATCCTAATAATAGTAGAAATCTACGTACTATTGTCCAAACGTCCATCATTGAATACTGTTTGGCTTTCAATCGACGGAATAAAATGGTTGATTATTCAATAAACGTTGAAAATCATTGTTACAGGAATCTGTTTCTTTAAGTTATTTTTTATTCATTTTTTCAAAAAATGCACATCACAATCATAATACAGAAGATATATGGAAGACAAGTACAATAGGAAGTTACATTTGTAGAGTTATTTCAAATTGAATATTTTAACGTATGTACATACATATATTTAAAAGTAACTTATTAACGAAACAAATACACACATACTACCATTCACATAAAAAGATCTATCGAGAGTTATTTCCCTTCCTACAGATGTAGTGAGAAAGTGAACAAGGGGAGACAACTCTTGATAAAAAATTACACCAAAGACAGGACAAAGATACATAAACAAGAGGCCCAAAGGGCCTTAACGGTCAATCTGAACTACCTTGGCAATAGTAAATCTAATTTCATATGGTGTCATTTGTCAGGACCATGTCCAGGATCATTTTCAATTTCTTTCAACAAATTTTATTTCAAACAATAGGCCAAAGGCCTTAAACATGTAGGAAATTAATTAAGATATAGTGTCCATGGTAGCCATCTTCGATTTGGGATCAACCAGAGATGTAACAAACTTTGTCGGGACCATGTCAGGATCATTTCCATGCAAGTTTTCAGCCAAATCGCACTGGTAGAACTTCAGAAGAAGTTCAAATATGTTTTTCAAGATGGCGGATTTGGCGGCCATTCTTGGATTACGGATCCGACCGAAAAATAACAACACTATTGTCGGGACCATATCAGGATCATGTCAATGCAAGTTTCAGCCAAAACAGCACCGGTAGAACTTAAGAAGAAGTTCAAAATGTGTTTTCAAGATGGTGGCTGTGGCGGCCATCTTGAATTTCGGATCGGACCGAAAAAGTAACAACACTTTGTCGTGGGACCATGTCAGGACAAATTTCATGCCAGTTTCAGCTACATTGCACCTGTAGAACTTGAGAAGAAGTTCAAAATGTATTTTCAAGGATGGCGGCTGTGGCGGCCATCTTGGATTTCGGATCGACCCGAAAAATAACTAACACTTTGTCGGGGACCATGTCAGGATCATTTCATGCAAGTTTCAGCCTAATTCGGCACTGGTAGATACTTGAGAAGAAGTTCAAAATGTGTTTTCAAGATGGCGGCTTTGGCGGCAATCTTGGATTTCGGATCGACCCGAAAAATAAACAACACTTTGTCGGGACCATGTCAGGATCATTTCATGGCAAGTTTCAGGCCTTATTGCACCTGTAGAACTTGAGAAGAAGTTCAAAATGTATTTTCAAGATGGCGGCTGTGGCGCCATCTTGGATTTCAGATCGACCCGAAAAATAACAACACTTTGTCGGGCCATGTCAGGATCATTTCATGCAGTTTCAGCTAATCTGCACTGGTAGAACTTGAGAAGAAGTTCAAAATGTGTTTTCAAGATGGCAGCTTTGGGCGGCATCTTGGATTTCGGAT
The DNA here is from genome assembly GCA_004382745.1 of Argopecten irradians irradians. Classification (NCBI taxonomy): domain Eukaryota; kingdom Metazoa; phylum Mollusca; class Bivalvia; order Pectinida; family Pectinidae; genus Argopecten; species Argopecten irradians. Next base: position 523,546 of record SAYR01030199.1, read on the forward strand.
CGACCCCGAAAAATAACAACACTTTTTGGACGATGTCAGGATCATTTCATGCAAGTTTCAGCCAAAATCGACAACTTTTAGAACTTGAGAAGAAGTTTCAAAATGTGTTTTCAAGATGGCGGCTGTGGCGGCCATCTTGGATTTCCGATCGACCCGAAAAAGTTAACAACACTTGGTCGGGAACCATGTCAAGGATCATTTATCATGCCAGTTTCAGGCCTAATTGCACCTGTAGAATTGAGAAGAAGTTCAAAAATGTATTTTCAAGATGGCGGCTGTGGCGGCCATCTTGGATTTCGGATCGACCCGAAAAAATAACAACACTTTGTCGGGGACCATGTCAAGATCATTTCATCAAGTTTCAGCCTTATCGCTACCGGTAGAACTTGGAGAAGAAGTTCAAAAATGTGTTTTCAGATGGCGGCTTTGGCGGCCATCTGGATTTCGGATCGACCCGAAAAATATAACACACTTTGTTGGGACGCATGTCAGGATCATTTCATACAAGTTTCAGGCCAATCGCACGGTAAGACTTGAGAAGAAGTTCAAAAATGTGAAAAGTTAACGCACGGCGCACGGCGCACGGCGGACGGCGGACGACGACGGACGAAACATGACGACTATAGGTCATCCTGACCCTTCGGGTCAGATGACCTAAAAAAGAGAGGGGGAAGTGAACCTAGGTCAGATCTTTCAATGATATTTAAAATATTACTGATTATACATTTAACTAATTTTGTAATTCTGCAAGTGCTTGTGGTTTCAGCTTTAAATTACGTTGGATATTATAATCCGAATTAAAACAGAATTAATTTATTGAGAAATATAGGAATTGTTTAGTGAACGGATATTGAGATTAAATTAGGTTTTTTTTAGTAACCTCTGACGGGTGAAACCCTCAAATCTGAAATCGAAAAAATTTCTCGTCTACTTCAAAATCTTATACTAACTGACCGATATAGACCGATATTCAAGTTATAAAATATTTAGATCAATTAAATCTTAATAATGAAAACATGAACAGTGGGAACGAAACCATGTGTTCTTCCTTCTAAAATACTTAAGAACGGTCTCCCTTTGATCAGTGGAGTTTATTTAGGTATTAGCAAAACCTGAAAACACGATAAGCCAGCGCTTTACAAACGGTAGTTTCTTAATAGCACCGAAAGTAAATATTAACAATAGAAGACAGCAGAATACAGACCCCTTTATCGAATGTCCTCTTAGAGCTCCCAGGCTAATTTGCACACAGGAATATGATATTCTATTGTTTTCACAGTATTGGGTATGTAAAACTTGCGTAGTTTTTTAATACCTCTGGTTTTATCGGTCAATCTTTGTTAATAAAAAATCGATTTACTTAGTTTATGTTATATTGTCATGACCACCAGTTAAGGAGTTTGAAAAAGATCACGCTGTACAACAGACGTGGAAAACACTGCGGGTTCTTCAGTGTGAATTAGCCTTGATCCGCTATTCATCGTTTTCGTTCCAAGAAAAACGTATTTGTCGACATCGAGACTGGTAGACATGTTAGCATTTGTCCTATTCTGGTCATAACTGCTTCCGCGGGGAAAATAAATGATTATGGTTGTAGTGATAACTGAAAAGTAATTGAACTTTAAAATGAAGACAATCAATGTAAAGCCAGCTAAAACAGCAACATATGAAAATATTTCCAGAAAAAGGAAGCAAGAGAGAAATGGGATTATCCCAGACGCCGGCTCACTATGTGCTGTCATTAGTCAGCCGCCTCTCGATACCAACATGAAGGAAAGACTAAAATCTGACAAAATGGTAACAATGGTGTCAGAAACCGAGGATGAAAGTACGACTGACAAGGAATCGGATTTAAAAACCGACACCAATGTTCAAACATTGTGGCAAACCTTTCGTTCTAACACGACTATGCACGGTCTGAAGTATGCAACGGGTAATAGCAACTACAAACTACAAGGGTAAGATTGGAGCAACTAATTAAAGTACATTAAGTAAAAGCCAAGCGAAATGTATGGACCAGACAATTTACTGTACACGTACATGTTTTATCGATTGCCATTTTGCATCGGTGTACTAAATTGTCTTTTCCGAAGTGTACTTGTAATTTCATTTTGAAGTTAATACAATCGTCTTTTAGTTTCTCATTAATTACATTGGGAACATCAGTATAACAATTTATTACTCATGTTAATATTTCATCTTATTTAAAACATTTCATTATCATTGATTGCATTATTTGTCTTGGTCATCTGTTAATTCCATACACTTAAGTAAGCAGTCTACCTGTGTATTTTACTTACATTATTTCTACATGGATTTCTTAAATCTCGGTAAAAATATGTAATCATCAACGTTTCCACTTATCTAGTAAACAAACTAGTCGTGTGCTACATGGGATGATAGTATGAATGATTAAGAAATAGTGGTACATTAATATTTTATTTACAACAGTGAAATCAGGGATTTTCGTTCAACTCGTCCTACTTGGGTTATACAATTTTACAATTTCGTTGGCATTTAAATTTGTGTAGAAGATCTTACTAGTATACGATATGTCACTCGGACAGTGTAGCAGAGGAATAAATTAGAAACCAGCGAACGTGCTACAACCAAGAATGAAAACCGTATAAAATATCAACACCCAATAACGATATTTAATAAGTAGTTTTACACGTATACATTTATCACGTTACCAGATTACGTAGGGCGGACCTAGGGGATAGCTATTGTGTTATACATAATGATAGGTACACTGTACGCAAATATAAACGGTTTACCATCTTTTCATATATATTTAAATACAACTGAAACAAACACAAACTTTTGATATCAGTTAAACAGTCAATCGTTTCATCATCCGTTTGCTTCAGTTTTCTTGTTTATTTTAACCAAAACTCTTTTATCCCCAACAATATTTATAATCAAAATTTACAATCTGCATTTTGATTCAAATTCGTCTATGTTTTAACCCGATCTTTTAGATGCTAGCAATATATTTTATCTATTAAATGACTGGCCCTACATGACCTTTGGTTGAGCGCTCGCCGCTGTGAGGAAAACCGAGACACACCAAAGTCTATAAAAGTGGTAGTTTCTGTTCCTGCTTAGCGCTCAGCATAACGACTGGTTCGTCCACTGTCAGCATAATGTGACTGGATGATGTCTGTTGCTTGGTGTCTTCGGCGGCATGCTTCAGTGATATAGCACTGTAAGAAGGGCAACAGTTTCACTACACAAGAAGACACAAAACGAAAATACCGCAGTCTCCTAAAACACGCACCTCGCACACATACATGGGAGGCCGTCCTTACATAACTCTGGCTCTTAATATGACGTTAACTTAACAAACAAACAAACCTTAGTTGTCTATGGGTCGTAACACTGAAACAAACAAACAAACCTTAGTTGTCTATGGGCCGTAAAACTGAAACAAACGAACAAAAACCTTAGTTGTCTATGGGTCGTAACCCTGAAACAAACAAACAAACCTTAGTTGTCTATGAGAGGTAAAACTGAAACAAACGAACAAAAACACGTAGTATTAGCTGTTTACAATATGCGAGTTAAATCTAAAATCAAATTAGTAATCAAATCTGTAGAAAGGGAGACAATTACTCATATTTTTTGGGAATGTACCGAAGTACAAGCTTTTTTAACTGATTTTGAGTGTCTACTGGATATCCTTTACTTACCATTCTCTATCAATAAAGAAACAATGCTTTTTGGACTTTTTAGACAAAATGGTATATACAACAGGATTGATAATGAAATTATTCTTGTGATTAAACAGTATATTTATAGAACTAGATGTTTTCAAAATTCTTTGAATGTAATGAGATTGGTAAACTGCATCAAAGATCTCCATGCTGTACAAAAACATATCGCATACGGAAAAGATCAAGCTTATATAGAGAAATTAAATTTTGAATGGAAAATGTGGATGAAAATAGTAAACCTGGCTTAACCTTGACGGTTTTATTTTTGTTATTTGTTTTTGTTTTGTTTATATACCAACATCAACTTTTTATTCATGTTATTAACTTTCCCATCACTTAAATATTTTTGTTTTGAAAAATTATTGATGTGACGCTTATTATTTACAAATAGTTTTAAGATGCACACTATCAAACCCTTTACCCCCCCCCCCCCTTCCCCTCCTGCTCTCTCTCTCTCTCTTTCTCCGATCACAGTCTCCCTACCGCTCACTCCACTACTTTCTTGCTTTTCCTCTGTCTCCCAGTCATAAAACTCAGTACTATACATTAATATCTCTCCAAATCTTATTTATGAATGTGTGCAGATCAATGAAGTCTTGTTTGATACTTATATATGATACTTCACATTGTATATATATGTATAGTATTGATGAAATGCCTTTTGAAAATAAAAAATCAAATTACCTTTGAAATTTTACCTAACGACAGAGAATACCATTATGATTGATACTATTAAAACTTATTTGATTTGAATGTATTTTTTCTGAAAAAGATTATGTATACATTTAGGAATATAAGTCAAATTCCATCACGATTCATTCATTTTATACCCCAAGAAATATACGTATTTCACAATGATCTAATCGTTATTTCACAGTGATCTCTAAAGAGATATATTGCTTGTAACATGAATTTTTAATGGCTCAAACATATGTTTAAATTAAAAGAATGCCACTCCCTCTGATTGGCTAAAAAATGGCGTAATGATTTAACGGAAAATCTTTTGAATCAAAATATAAGTTTTGCGTTGAAATATGAATTTAATTTTCAGAGACAAAATTATTATCACTATCTATTAGAATATGGAAATGTATTAATACGACACATTATGACGTTATTAATGACATCATCATTATTTATTAATGATATCTATGATTTTGCATAGTTGCTTGCTAAAAACCATTATTCCAACCACTTGACTACAAAATATTGAATATGAAGTTTGACTTTTTTGTAGCAATTACCGACAGCATAAAGGACACGTTACAAGATAATTATTCACTGTGTCGTAAATCATTATTACTTTATTTCTGCTTGTCTCCACGTTTTGTTCTTATTGAGCAAAAGATCAGAATATGTTTTCTGAAACACCTTGTTTAACCAGAATGTGGCATTGATATTGTTTAGACATCGATATGCGTCAAAAATGCGTCTTTGGTATATTACCGAATCATACGTCTATCATTGTGTATCTTTGTAGGATCATTTGGGTTATTGCATTGCTGTGTATGGGCGTAATGTTGATATACACATCCGTTGACCTGTTCTGCAAGTACGCCCAACACACGACAATGGCAAACATCAAAGTGGAAATGGTCGACGAGTTGCCGCTTCCTGCCATCACTTTCTGTAACTTGTCACCATATAAACGATCTGCTCTCAATCCCGACGCTGTTATGGACCACTACCTTCTTACCATCAGTAGAATGACGGATTTCGTCCCTTCAGTAGACTACAGCCACCCGGCATATAGTGCACTATTGCGACCTCTGCCAGACGGTTGGCTGCATAATGTATCTTTCTCTGTCATGGATTTATTCTACGCTTGCGTCAATACAGCAAATCAAAGAATGGATTGCAATGAAGTCCTAGTCCCTACGATAACTGATATTGGCTTGTGTTATACCTTCAATAGCCACCACCAGAATGGTACTTACAATCCTCTTACGACGAGTATCATTGGAAGTGTCAAGTCCTTTGCCTTCTACATCCGCGTCAACCAGTCCGAGTACGTTTACAGTGATAATTTGGCTGCCGGAATGAAGGTACGATGTATTCTTGGTTAAATTCGCTGATCTGTTTATGAACAGTCAAGAAGATCATTTAAGGACAAACTCTGCTGTAGGCAATGTGTTGCGTGGATGTGGCTGCGATATATTGGTGTTGAGAAGCTTTTTTACATATTTATTTCAATGAAGCAAGTCGCAAAGACAATGAACAAGCACACCACATCCGGTCAATGTTTGTCCCTAGTGTAAAGTGATATTAACTACGAAGTGGTATCTTCTACATCGCAAATCAACAAAATCATCTTCAGCTTATTTTTAGTTCCCTTTTTCCAATTTAATTTGTGGTAGAGAATATTAATATTTTATCGATTTCATGCTTTCGATTTATGTTTCACTCCCTGCAATGCCAGGTAATTGTCCATGACCCAAAAGAAACACCCGACACAAATAGAGGATTCTTCGCTTCCCCAGGCTTCTCGGTGTATGCATCGCTCTACCTTACCAAGGTAGGTTCGTTGTACATTTTGCATCTCATTCTAATTGGGTAGGAAAACTGGCAAAACAATGCATACGATAGATTAATGGTCGTCAGTATCATTACACAATGGTATTATCATAAAGATATATTGCAGGTGTTATCAAATAAATCAAACTGATTTTGGAATTTTTCGGCATAAAAAAGCTAAATTGTGATCCAAAAAATCAATCAAAACGATGATCTACAAATAACCTGACTGATCTTCTTAAACACTAATACATCAGTGGTCCGAAAAACACGGCGTGTAATAGGTTTATAAGGATGTTTTAAAGAAAATTGATTCGTAATACAAATATTGACTGATCCTTTTACTAGAATGTAGTTTACCCCTTTCTTTTCCAGTACAAATATTTACCGTATCCCTACCCGTCTACCGGCGGCCGCTACTGTTTGGACACCACAGCACCAGGATTCCAGAATCCCCTGAACTATCATGATAATTATAGTTTCTACGCCTGTATAAGAGAGTGTAAATATCGATACCTAGTCAAGTTGTGTGGATGTCAGGCTCCCACGGATACAGGCTAGTATGGCATTGTAATCGGCAACCCAGAGAGACACCACGCACAGGCAAATATCGTCTGGCTACTACAACATCACAGTAAAATGATAATACTGTTGCTGCTACATCTGGCAAACATTTTTGTACAAAGTCCCTCAACACAAGTTTCATTAATGCAAAGTCCATTAATGCTGTTCTAATACTTAATTACATTCACTACATTATAAGCGCGCAGTTAATACCAATAATAATTTATCTCCGTCTGTTAATGCTGCTTTTTATATTGCTGAATGTATTACAGGCCCAGAAAGAACTTGCACATTCCAAGAATATGCCAATTGTTATCGAAACGCCAGCCGAGGTATGTTACATCATGGTACGCCATGTCTAGTTCTGTTGTTTGTTGTGAATTACAGATTCTGATGTTGTTTTTGTTTATCATGTATATTAACTCATTTCGTACGTTAAATTGAACGTCCATTCTCTTCAGGTGAATACATCAACAATATTACATTCCAACAAACATGTAACTGCGACTCACCCTGCGAGTTCAATGTATACGAAACGTCAGCTTCCAATGCCTACTTTCCATCCCAACTCAACGAGTTATTTCTAATGAATGCAGGTTTCACGAATTTGAGGTATGTGTTATAGGTAATTCAAAATTGATTCCATACGTTTACTTGTAGAAGTTATTAACATTTGAATGAATTGAATATGAAGACAGACCATGATTAAATATTAGTGAACCATTAATGAATATAATAGCCTGAAAAAATACATAATCAAAACTGTTTAAAACGAGTTAAAATATAAAACAAAAATAAGAAGTAATATTGCTTATTCAAGAGGTTGGATAACGCTATTTTATATTAATTAACAGGACCGATTACCTGGAGGTTCGATTTTTCTTCGACACTCTCAGTTTCCTGAACGTCGAATACTTGCCCGAATACAGCATCGAAACCATCATAGGTAATCATTTTACTGGTATATTTGCATGATCGTCAATATATTTCAGGAAAGCGTTAAATACTATAAGCGTACGTATTTTAGTGATGATCATATATAAGTACTGTTTGTGGCAGACTGCTTGACGTTAGGCAGGATATTCAATTATTACGTCCGCCCAAAACCATTACTGTGCTAACTCATTGAAAATCAATTTTGAACAAATACGTTTGTGGTAAACATAACTTCAAAACAGTTAGCAGGAAAATTGACTCCCATATCCTATATCCTTATGAACAATCAACAAAGTATCGAATATGAAATATTGAGCAATGCTCAATACACCAGACATGCTAAGCATACTTGACAATCAATCATTTATCTTAATTTTCTTTTAATATCCATTGTAGCGACTCTTGGAGGCCAGATGGGAATATTTCTTGGTGCCAGTCTGCTGACTCTTTCAGAGCTGGTTGAGTTCGTGTTAATGGCGGGTCTAGTTGCATGCAGAAAATTCATGAAAAGACGTCAGTCGTGATATAGACAATACGCCAAAACGTTATCGTTTATATGTTTGTTCATACCATAGATACATCATAGTCGGTAAACAGCTAGTTTTGAACACAGGACCATTTAATTATTGAATTTTCATGATTGGTTGGTCGATGGGATTTAACAATCTATATTAGCATTTCCGTTTTCTCTTAACTTTTACAATAACTTAGAACTATATTTTTTGTACTCCTGAACTCGACAACATTTTTCGCAAAATTGAAGCCAGCTGTTCAGGGATTCCATAAATTGACTTGTTTGTTTGCTCGATTACATAAACGTCCTATTATTAGCAATGGTAATTGATAACTGATAAATAACCGTGTTTATATGTGTCTGACTGACATCAAATCATATAAAATAATACTTAATAAATACAAGAGGCTCAAGGGCCTTAACGGTCATCTGACTACCTTGGTAATTATCCTATAGGAACTTGTATGTCATGGTAGCCATCTTCGATTAGGCATCAACCAGAGATGTAACAACACTTTAGCGGGACCATGTCAGGATAATTTCATGCAAGTTTCAGCCATATAGTGCCGGTACAACTTGACATGAAGTTCAAAATGTGTTTTCAAGATGGCGGCTATCTTGGATTTCAGATCGACTCGAAAAATAACAACACTTTGTCGGGACAATGTCAGGATCGTGTCATGTAAGTTTCAGCCAAATCGCACTGGTAGAACTTGAGAAGAATTTCAAAATGTGTTTTCAATATGGCGGCTGTGGCGCCATCTTGGATTTCGGATTGACCCGAAAAATAACAACACTTTGTCGGGACCATTTCAGGATCATTTCATAGAAGTTTCAGGTCAATTGCACTGGTAGAACTTGAGAAGAATTTCAAAATGTGAAAAGTTAACTCACGGCGGACGGCGGACGAAACATGACGGGTCAGATGACATAAAAAGACATAGGGCCATGGAATGTTTTCAGTACCCAATTAATTTGTATTAATATTTTTATCTTTAAATGAAATGTGAAGCGCAAACTTTTCAATGATAATAATGCTGTACATTATGTAACTTTTGTAACTGAAGAAAAATACTGATTGATCTGCTTCTGTTTTTGAAAGGGAAAAATACCATCCGTCGGCTGTGAAGCATCTTTAAATCCGGCCTCCTATGTTTGCGGTGTGGTTTGTGTATGAAATGCATGGTGCGTGGTTTGAGAGACTGTGGTATATTCGTGCTGCGTCTCTTGTTTAGTGGAAATTTATAGTGACCATTTTATAGTGCTATATCACTGAAGCATTATGGGGCCGCGGTGGCCGAGTGGTTAAGATGTCCCGACATATTACCACAAGCCCTCGACCTCTGGGATGCGGGTTCGAATCCAATGTGGGGCAGTTGCCAGGTACTGACCGCTGACCGGTGGTTTTTCTCCGGGTACTCCGGCTTTCCTCCACCAACAAACCTGGCACGTCCTTACATGACCCTGGCTGTTAATAGGACGTAAAACTAAACAAACCAAACCAAACTGAAGCATGAAGACACCAGCCATCACATTCCACCCGGTAATATTTTACTGACAACAAGCGGACCGTTAGTCCTCCCACTCCCGTTATGCTGAGCGGCAAGCTGGGACAAACACTACAACTTTTATTTTATATATTATGGTGTGTCTCGGCCAAAACGGAGGTGGTGTCAAGGGGTCCATTATGAAGAAGGCAGTTAGTTATATTCTGGGCAGCAGGTACAATTCTAAAGCCCTATCGGCAGTGTAGACCAATTGACCGGCTGTTACAACAATTCATTTAAGAATTGGTTGTCATATTTTTGACAAGCATTGGTGTGTAACATACATTGGGTGTGCTAGCATAGCTAATGGTGAGCTAGCGTACCATAATAGAATATGCTAGAGATGTTACACACCAATGCATGTCAAAACAAGACGACCAATGCTTATAATTACATTTAAATAGTTATTCCCGTTTGTAAAAAGAAAACATATACTTCAATCCATTCCAAGTGTTCTAATTAGAAAATATTTACATATTGATCAATTTTCAGAATATTTCTTTGGATAAATTAACGTCCTTTTTCAGCCAGCTTCAGGTAAGGACGGTCTCTCATGTATGCGGTTTGTGACGCGTAAGAAGAGAGAGTGTGTATTTTGTGAGACTGGGATATTTTGGTGTTGCGTATTCATGTATATTATATTCTTCAGAGTATCCTCACACTGACGTAAACCTAGTCTTTCCTTGCCCTGCAGGTAGGGCGTTAGAATTGTACCTGCTGCCCCTATTGCATGATCGTAAAAGGCGACTAAATTTAGGATCTTATCTTTTCTTTACTTCCTAACTGACTTTATCTTTCCTAATGCCTCCCTTGGCACCGCCTCACTTTTGGCCTTGAGTTGAGCGTTCGCCCCTGTGAGGAAGGCTCTGGGTTCTGTCCCCTGGCCGAGACACACCAAAGTCTATAAAAGTGGTAGTTTCTGCTCCTGCTTAGCGCTCAGCACACAGGGAGTGGGACGACTGGTTCGCCCGTTGTCAGTATAATGTGACCGGGTGGAGTGTGTTGCTTGGTGTCTTCGGCGGCATTCTTCAGTGATATAGCACTATAAAAAGGGCAACAGTTCCACTCTACAAGAAGACACAACATAAATATACCGCAGTCTCCCGAAACACGCACCTCGCACAACATACACGCAACACACCGCATGCATGGGAGGCGGTCCTTACATGACCATAGCTGTTAATAGGACGTTAATTAATCAAACAAACAAACAAACATTGACCTCTTGAACACTGATAAAGGTATCTGTACACCAGAGCCAAACTGCCAATGTCAATTTAAATATTATGGCTTTATATTAATAATATTTAGGTTAACAATGAATGTCACTTTTTACAACTTACTGGTTCCATTTTGAGATTTACCTGGAATCAAATTAAGTGCTACTTATTTAAAGTGCCATGTAATTATATACACTCTACTTCGGGCTAAGCGTCCTTGTTTGTTGTAGAAGTTTATTGTATAATGTATAAAAAGTTTTCTGCATATTTGGATATGTATATCATTTCCGGAATAAATTTTATACTTCATAAAAAGCCTCGTGTGTTTTATAATTCAACGTTGGCCTATCTGATTATCTTCGACTAAACAATCCTTTTCCGGCATGGGTTACTTGAATCGCGGTAATAAGGTTTAGCTGCATAGATACATTTGTAAGTGTAGTTCGTTTGCTAATACTTTTGAATGTGGTTTGAAACTACCATTAACTGACAGTAAATCTTCTATTCAGTCAGCCATCAAACACTTTTCCCTGCTGTAGATTTTCCATGGAATCCACACTTTTTCCATGGAAAACTTCCGTGGAAAAATCTGTGGAGTATTTGGACTGCGGAATCCATGGATTCACACTGAATATTCCAAAGCAGTGGCATAAATTCCACACTTTCCACGGAAAAAATCCACGGCATATTTCCATAGATTCCACACTTTCCGCGGAAATATTCCACACTTTCCGCGGAAATATTCCACACTTTCCACGGAAATACTCCACACTTTTAAGAATGTGCTTGAAACATTTCCGCGGAAATGTTCCACATTCCAAGGAAATTTTCCATACCTTCGGAAATTTTATAGAACTATTCCACAACAGCCACAAAGGTATCTGCCTACAAAGAAATTCATTTTTCAAAAGACAACACTCATAAACTTTTAGGCTTTTTCGTTTTCCTTTCATTTTGCAAATTGCCACTATGAAAATTAATGAAATCATATTCACAAAATTATTAAAGTTTCAAAACTGAATGTTCCAAAATTAAATGAAAACTAAATTTTTTTTGTCCTGGATGGCTTCATCAGATCTGCCAGCCTTGACCGGATTTGCTGGTTAACTGTTCCGGGAAACTGCTTCTTTACAAGATCTGTAAAAAAAGATATCAGCAATATTAGTTTCTTCCAATAACATGTATACATGTCTATATTTAAATTGACATGAAATTAGAATAAGAATTCTAAAAAATAGAAATGTATGTAAAATCAATGTCCCTTCAAATTCCTATTTCTTATCCTTTGGGTTTTCCATATTTTTTCTATTAGCAAGTATAAATTCTGGAGTTATTACTTGGATAAAGCATAAATTTCTTCTTACCATAAATTACAGCAAGTTTCTCCTGGTCGACTGCTGGTTTTCCGGCTATCCCCACCAGAGTCTTCCCCATGTATTCCTCCTCTTTATAAAGTGTCCTAAAGAGGAGGACTGCTGCCTTTGAAAAGCTGCTCAGATGGGGAATTTTGTATTGTAACTGTGCCTAAGTTAAAAAAGAAAATACAATATATAATAGCTTATCACACTGATACAAGAACACGAGGAAAAGTGAAAATATTTTCTGCAAAATAATTTTGTTTTATAAATTATAGGTAGATTTCAAGGTAGAATTTTGTTAGCCTGAATAATCCTTGAAAATCTATCATTAACATACATTCAAATGCTCAATTAAACTGTCATAATTTTAGTATTTTACTTTGTCAAATGAATTATTTCACTTACAATGGTGAAGCCAGCAATGACTTTGTCCTCACTTGATACGTTTTCCTGTTGAAACAAGAAAAATTGTAATTCTAGTTATCATGTTTAACAGCAACAAGAGTGTTACAAACCCGTTATTATTTTGTAGCATCTTAACAACGTGGTACTTTAACATATTACATAACAACCAAATCTCTTGCTTTAATATAATAACTTTTGCTATCCAGTGTTTTAAAGTGACTGAATTTTCCATAGACAATCGGTCTAAAGAGAAAGACAATTCCATTGCCCCTGCCATTTTTCATATACCTGTTATATCATCACATACATGTAGTTTTTAAAATGAAAGGACTGTAAGATTGATTGTAATGCTTCTAAGGGTTTTATAATACTAAAGAAACAAAAACCAATTGAAACTGCTAAATTCACAGATTTTTCATAATGAACTTGACTATTTATCCTTTTCAGGCATTTCACTAAATATAGATCGAAATCAGAATTTGTCGATGGATGAAGAATAAAAGAATTTTATGTCAAAATTGCATAGCCAATAGGGCCAACATGATAAGATTTTACATAGACCAACCAGATTTTCGATAGCCTCGGGCTACACTGGCTAACTCAAGAATTATTCATTTCTTAAACTGATATTGATGAAAATGTCCTATGTGATTTTCCACCAATTAGAATAAGCAGCTAAGTTTTGAAAACCCAAATGTTTGGTATTTTGTTAATAGATGATTTATAGTTGAAAAGCTGGAAAACAATGATTTAAATACACACCTCGGACGAAGCAGGACACTCGGACGTATCTGAGGGTGTGTTTCTTTCATTTGATGATGCAACAGAGTGAGATTGCTGTTGCTGTTGTTGCGGTTGCTGTTGCGGTTGTTGTTGCAGTTGCTGTTGCTCTTGCTGCAGTTGCTGTTGTGGTTGCTGCTGATGTGACTGTGCCAATTGATGATTGAATCGCACTTCTTGATGAATCTGTAAAGAATATTGCACATATAAAGCTGTGTAATAAGACTTACTTTTGAATTCATTTAGAATTGATTAAATGGCTTATTGATTTTAACTTGCTCTTTAATTTAGACCACACAATTATATGGATCAATAGCTTTTGAGAGCAGGGGAATATAAATGAAAACTTAACACTGATCATCTCAGGTGATGTTAGGTGTGTATTGATACAAAAACCTATGCAAGATCTTGATTTTAACCCAATGTAGATAAACAAACCTGACTTGTCCAATTCCACAAGCTTGAAACTGTACTTTCCAATGACTGCACCTTATTTTGTAAACTGCATATCTGCAGCTTTCCCCTGGAGCATTCGTTTCTAAGTGCAGCAATTTCTTCTAAAAGTGAGCTGTGTTCTGTTGCACTTGGACCTGCTTAAAATTCAAGATATGATTCAATGTCAGTGATTATGTTTGATAATTTAGCAGCCTGTACCATTTGAATTTAGAAAATACTATTTTGGTCTTAATTCTTATAAAAACACAATCTGCTCTTACATGACTCTGGCTGTTATTAGGAAGTAAATATATTAAACCAATGAAACACTCAATATTTTATTGGAGTAATACAATGGAATGTGTGGATATTACAATAGAATTTCACTATGACAAAAGCTTTTACATTCAGCCCCAATTATGCACACAGAAGTTTTAAGGTCATCTGTTCCAATGTTATCATAACTACTTTTGTCAAAACTCTTTATTGCCAGACTGCAGATATTGATGAAAGCAGAATTTCAATGTAATAATTTAAGTTCAGATTTAACACCAGTATAATTTACAGTAAATTCTGAGATCAACAAGCTTAAATGCCCCAAGCAATGTTTTGATACCAAGAATAGCTATTCGACAAATCAACTGCAGTTTCCAAAAGTATTAGAGTTGAATGAAGAAATGATGTCCAAATCTAAATACCTCCAGTGGAATTCACCACGTCCAAACTGTCCCGTAACAAGGTGGATGTCACTGTTATAAGACCATCGCTTTCAGGCTGGGCAAGCAAGCTGGCTTCACTAGTCTTGGTCCTATAAATCAGTTCAATATTTTGTAGAAATGAGCAGAATATTCAACTTTAAAACATGTAAATTAAATAATAGTATTTAATAAATTGTCAGATTGCAGCAAACAGGATTAATATTCAATAAAGAAAAAGAACCACTGTATTAAAATTATTATTTTGTATGTCACTTTATATCTTTTGCATGTCGATAGTGAAAAAAAAATCAACGAATCAGAAACTTTTGTAAAATGTTCAAATTCAAATAAATATTTAAAAAAACTTAAGTGGGTTCCACTTTTTATTCCACTTTTTAAATGAAACAAATATAGACAACATAATGTAACATTGTTGCTGAGAACACCTTGTGACCTCTTTCCAAACTCTTCTAAAAATGGTCATGAATTTTCCAATTTACGTTCGGCAACAGGATTGAATTAAACTTTACTTTTGCAGATCGTTAGGTATATTGTGATTTTTAAGTGGGCTACATTATATTTGATAACAATAAATAACATTACGTATTCAGCACTGTTGAAGCCAATTCCGTTAACTCCAGTTGAGAGGCAACAGCTTCCAGTTTTTTGTCAGCAGTTTTTGAGTTCTACAAGAAATAAAAATTGTGATTAAGTTCATATCAAGTACAAGGGTCCATTTATAAAGTAAATCAAATTCAATAACACTTGCATATATATTAATTATACTTTAATAATTCTTGTTGGCTGACCTGATCTGCTGATCAAATTTAGGAGAAGCTGTGCATACAAATATAAATTTCAAATTAATAGCAGACATAGTTAAATGCTACATTCCTTTCCCAATTCATGTTTGGGGAATAAATGAAATATAACATTATTATCAATGAACTTGCACTACTTACTTCTTTTTGGCTTTTACGCGGTTTCTTTGCTGGTACCGGTTCCGATGGCGGTAGCGAGCCAGATGACGAAGCTGGAGCAGATTCATTTCCAACGGATCTAGAGTTACCGGGGGTACCATTTCCCTTTAATTAAAAAGATAATCAAAACTGATTAAAATATATATCTTACAATTTATTACAATACTGTACATTACCACAAAATACATAAACTCACAGTGACACGGTGATACTATAGACAAATGTATTCTTATGCAGTTTTATAAATAAGTAATCATCAATTTCACAAAATTTGTTTTTGTAAGTCTGTAAATTAAAGGGTTCTGTTGCTATTATTTAATACCTATTTATACTGGCAGGCAACCCTGAGTTCCCGCCGAGTACCAATTCTCGCCAGTGCATGTGTACTTGTATAATCACACCCAAATTTTCAGACATTTTTTTGTGGGAATCACAATGGTAGTGTCTTCTATCAGTAGATGACTTTATTAAGTAATTTGACTGGTAATGAATCGTACCGCTACAGATGTGATGGCGAGAATTGGTACTCGGCGAAAACTGGTCGCATGTCAGCCAGTAATGCAGTATATATGTATATAATTATGTTAAAATTTTTGAAATTTATAAATGAAGAATCTAAATCTACAGCACCAGGCACCTAATTATTAGTAATACACAATAATATTTCTAAGTTTCAGACTCAGATCGAAAAAAAATTATATCAAAATGCTATTGGTTGCATCAAAACCCTCCTTGATATCAAATAATGTAAATTATAACAATAAAGTTATGAAATGGCTCCTGGCTATTTACAAACACAGCTTACCTCTAAATCTGAATTGGTGATCTCTCCAGCTAGTTCTGGTCTGTATTTTGACCCAAACTTTTTCACAAGTTCTTGAAAAAGTGGGCTGTCGATCAAGCCCTCAAAATCATCTATTTTGTCTTCACCTTTATCAAATAAGAAGATGCCTTGTAGTCTACATATCTGGTATACGTACATGATTTTTATTATTATTGCATATTACATTCAATACAGATCTAGATGTATCTGCTCTTGCGGGTTTACGGATATTATTTGCGACGTTTATCCGGGAGAGAACCACCTGTATAGGCGTAGAATATAGTCTGTTGTTCGATAAGTTTTCATATTTTTTATGAAATAATTAATAAAATTCGTTGAAACAAGGACGTATATGAGAAGGATAAGTCACACTGGGTTTTGGGGAAGACCGAGGCAGGCGCTTTTGTGTTTGTGCACTGACCGTGACGTTGGGCGACGACTGATTTTCCTTTGATATCCGCCGGCGCAGCCTTTGATGTAGCTTGCGGGTGCGAGGGTTACCGTCTTACTTTCTGAAGCGGTGCTGTCATTTCATGAGCTGTCAATTTTTTTTTAACGAAAATTTAAGACATATCCCCTAAATATTCCGTCTTTAAAGCAAGTTATAAACGTCGTGAAATTTAATAAACTCTACAATGGTGTTTCGTTTGACTCGATAAGACAAGTATTTGTTGAGAAAAACGGTTTTTATTCCCGGTTCATAGGCGTCTCGCGTGGTGTTTAGTAATGTAAAGAGACAGACACGAATCCTTCTCACTTATAAATCCTTGGTTGAAATTAAGAAATTAATTTGCGACGTCATTTGTCTGTGACTTGAGTGTGAGAGTAACGTCATATTTTCAGAGAAACCCATCCCTCGATGTCAATTTTTCTCACAAAATAATAACGCCACAAGTGTCACTAGGCCTATGCAAAACATGGAATTTGATTGAGAAAGAAAACGATTGTCTTAATATTCTGATAAATTATCCAATTTTCTAACAAATTACCAAAGATCTCTTTTACTTAAAAGACGTACTTTGACCAATAATATTTACCTTCGTATCCTATTTTCCCAATCACACATCGGTGAAAGCCGGGAAAACCTCTGCATTTTGCCTTGACAATGGCTCCCTCCTTCACGTCTGATGGAGCGACCGCCAATTTCGGATCCGATATGTCCCTCATTTTGTCAATGGGGAGAACAGAACCTGCAACCTTCTTGTCGTCGATCCATATTCCGATCGCAAATGATGGCATATCCATGGTGCTAAAGCAAATAACGAATCCGCGAAAACAAATAAAAGAAAATGATGAAGTCAGCGAGTCGCAAGAATCCTTCCTCTCGAATTTGAATTTGGTGCTGCAGCCGAGAACGAGGCCGGAAGCGATCGGGATTTCTTGGATTTTTTTCATCAGAAGCAATCGTAAGGAATAAGAATAAAGAGTTGATGATTTAAAATTAGAATAAATTGATTAATTTTATAAATTCGCCATATTTGACGGCCAATAAACTTTTTTGTTAAAAACAACTTATTTACCGATTCCCAGAATTCACAGCATCATCAACATTCTTCAACAACATGGCGGCGTGCGTGAACATGATTGTAACGTGATCTCGCCTTAGGTTACATCAGTGGAAGCGAAACTCGTCTGCTTTATCTTTCCAAGGTGAGAAATCAGTGATTGAAACATGGGAAACGTGTTTTTGAATATACTTTTCTCTCAACTTCAAACAAACATAACTGGGTCATGAAATTGAAAGTAACGTAATTAGCCACGTGTTTTCATCACTGCCACTGGCGAACTCGGACTATTTGTTTCGTTTCGGAATAACCATTTTTCATACGAACGTACGGTCTAGAAACTATGTAAACTATGTAATAGACGATAATTTCAATATGAATTCATTTTGTCGTAATTCATGCATGATTTTTTATTTTCGAAAATGGAGTGTACTCTGATCTCGCGATCGACCAACAATCTTGAACAGAGACCAGATAAAAATATTTGAACACGACACACGTCGTATTTTTACCGAAATATTCTATTGTATTCATGCATTTTGACATTTTTCAATCTTTACTATTTGTATAATTATCATCATGGGCTCGTTTTTCCATGTGATCATTGGGGAAATATTTGCAAAAATCCGTAAAATTTGTATAATTTTCTGTCGAATATTTAAGAAATATTTTCAAGCTTTCCTTAGATTTTGTCTATGAAGTTAGACCAAATTAAAAAAAAAATCAAATAAAGGAGGAATATTTCAAACAAGTCTGAAGAAAGAGCAAATATTTTACTACCTGGTACAAACTTCTTCAATAACAAGAAAATATTATTAAAACCAAAATCATGCTACTAGTAAATTGAAAATGCATGAAATATAAGTAAATGAAGTCTCCAAATTAACTTTTGTCTGCCGTGTTCACCATGACCTGTGTTTTTAAGACACCTGAATCACCATCACATCATGACATGTATAATTTGTTTGCATTTTCATTAATACTATTTTACGTGAATGAATTTATATTCTGATAGATGCCAAAGACTTATAATTGAGAAAGATTTTATCATTCGGGATTTTGGACAAATACGTCTTGAGTGTTTTTTAGTTGGTGCACATGCACTGACAGTGGCATTGAGCAACAACTGATTTCCATAAAAAGTAGTTTTAAAATTTGCATGCAATCATTCAAATATTTGGTAACTATTTTGTTAATTCACTATTTATTTTATCTATTTTTTGTGTGTGCATTTTAAAGAAATGTTTTTAATGCAAGACATTCAATGTTGTTTTAGAGACTATGGATGAAGAAGATGTTTCCAAATGCAAGATAGATGAAAAAAAATGGAAATGCCCAGTTTTGAATTGTTCTAGAGTTTTGAGCAGGAAGCAGACCCTAAAAAATCATCTTGTTTGTCAGCATGATATTCAAGGTAATGCTAATGTTCATTTGAAATCCATCATGGATAGTAATATTTATGGTAATTCACAAATTTAAATGGGGATTTTACCCATGTACGTAGGCATCTTAATGAAGCGGAGCACAGTGTGTTTAATTTTGCCCTATTTTATTTGTCTAGTAAATAGTTTCAAACAAAGGGTATTTTGTTGAACTAAAACAAAAAGTGATTATGTGTTGAGTCTCCTTATATTTATTTATTTAGCATCTGAAAGGTGTGAATTATTTTTCTTTGCAGCTGGCAGACCGACAAAGAAATACAAAGTATATGAAACCAATGGTGAAGTTCCCATTCCAAGATCAACATTTTTCTATAAAAAGAAGACTTATTGGTAATTCATTAATAACTATTTTATATACACATATTATACAACTTGTAAACCTGTCTGATATAACTGGACCATGGACAAACCGATTTAATTGTGTGGTATCGGCATTTTTTTTAATAAATTTTAGTATTACTTAAAACCTGTATATTCCAGAACCTGGTTTCTCTGAAAACCAGAGTTATCTTGGCAATCTTACTTTGTTATTATACCTTTCTTTCCAACAACTGACAATAATGTTTTCATAACTCAAAGCAATCAAAACAAACACTATCCATTTAATGCTGGATCATGTACTGATACATATCTTGATGATATTATTGTATATTATATTGTTTTTAAGATTTAAAGTTGCTATAAATAAAAGAGATGGTTAGAACCGATTTCCAATTTACCATAGGTAAACAATATTATCTTAAGGAAGCTTTTAAGACTAGAGGCTAAAGTAACTAAGCCATATAAGTGCATATAGATTGCTTCAGTATCTATCACTATGCTTGTTTCATTCAATTTTCTGTTTCATTCTTTTTTTCAGTGAGGGAAATCTAATATCCTCTGAACAACCATCCTCATCATTTTGTCACATTGATGAACAATCTGATGCATGCACGAGTCAGCCGCCAAAACAAGCTGTCTTTAATGAAACCCTTACTTCTACTGAAGATGAAGAACATGAGTCAGGAACTGTACCTAACCAAACACGTATATCTTCAACTCAAGCACAAGCTGAGATACCTACAGACTTGGTGTCAGATAATTCTCAACCTGTCAACATTCCAGTGCTTCATAATGGTACACAAGAAGTCCTCTAAAATATCCCAGTGTATTTACATGTTGATACTTCCTTGGATGAAGAATATGAGGGTGATTCTGACCATCATCAGGATGAAGAAAGAGACAACATTGAAGATACAATGGAAATTGTCACATCAGGTGATGATGGTGGTGATGATGATGATGGAGCAGATAACAATGAAGATGATTGCCAAAACATGGACACTAGAAGATCAAAAGAGGACCCGCCGTTATATGTTATACCACCCAGCAATTCTCTCTACAAATGTCAAGTATCACATTCAGAGTATGTCCTTTCCGCTAGTGCGTTA
This sequence comes from Argopecten irradians irradians, assembly GCA_004382745.1. Classification (NCBI taxonomy): domain Eukaryota; kingdom Metazoa; phylum Mollusca; class Bivalvia; order Pectinida; family Pectinidae; genus Argopecten; species Argopecten irradians. The sequence goes on from SAYR01030199.1 coordinate 544,413, forward strand.
GCATCCAGATACAAAATGTCTGCACAGATGATCAAGGATGTTATGAAGTTTTCACAGTTGATGATGTCAGAAAACAACTTGTGTGATACATCTTTTGAAAACCTGCAGAAATCCTGTGGATTTGATGCAAGCTATTTGAAATATCACCTCTACTGCATACGATGCAAGAAATTATTTAACATGGAATCAGAGGATGAAAACTGCAAGACGCCTGGCTGTGGTAACACAAAATCTGACAAAAACTGTTACTTTGTTACAGGAAGTCTTCATATGCAGTTAAAAGAAGTTCTTGGAAAAAAAGGCATGTGGTCATCAGTGAAAGAATCAGCAAGTACAGGTGATATAATATCTGATATAAAGCATGGCCAAGGATACAAAGAACTTCAGAAACCTGGTGGGTTCTTGGATGACAAGGATAACATCACACTATCATTATTCATTGATGGTATTCCACTATATTCTAGTTCATCAGTATCGCTGTGGCCAGTATATCTCCTTATAAACGAGATTCCACCTAAGGAGCGATTCAGGAAAAAAAACATGCTCCTTTGGGGTGTTTGGCAAGGAGTTGGAAAGCCAAACATGAACATGTTTTTAAGGCCATTAGTTGTTGACCTAATCAAACTTTACGTTGATGGGATCCCTGTCTTTGTGCAAACAGGAGAGAATACTGAAGAAACTCAAGAAGTCATAGTGAAGGCTATGCTTATAGTTGCAACAATGGATCTACAAGCTCGTGCATATGTAACCAATATGACCCAGCATAATGGTGAGAACGGTTGCCTGTATTGCATGGAGCCTGGACAGATGGTACCAAGTGGAAAGGCTTATTGCAGAGCTTACTTGCAGAGAGACCAATCACCAAAGTTGCGCACAGATGAGGAGGCAAGGATCAGTGCAGCAAAGGCACAGGAGTCAAGCACCAGGACTAAAGGATTCATGGGAGAAAGTGTGCTTTGGTTTCTGCCTTACTTTTCAATGACAAATTCTATTGTTATTGACTATATGCATGGGACACTCTTGGGTGTAACCAAGAAATTTCTGCAATACTGGTTTGACAACAAATTTTCAAACCAAGATTTCTACATTGGAAAGAAAATCAAAGATGTTGATCAGATGTTAAGGGAAATCCGCCCTCCGTACATGATTCACCGTCTACCAAGGATACTGTCGGACACATACCATCACTGGAAGGCATCAGAACTAAGGAACTGGCTTTTGTTTTATTCCATTCCTTGCCTTCAGAATATCCTTCCAGATGTTTATTTAACTCATTTCAGCTGTCTTGTCGAAGGAACTTACCTGCTTCTCACAGAAGGTATCACCACTGATGACGTCACAAGAGCTGATTTGCTTCTGCTGACTTTTGTACAAAAGGTGCAAATCCTGTATGGAGACTCGGCTATGAGCCTAAATGTTCACAATTTAACACATCTTGTTAAACTTGTGAAACAGTGGGGCCCCTTATGGGCTTGGTCGTGTTTCCCATTTGAATCCTTCAACGGAGAAATTAAACAGTCAGTACATGGCACAGGAAACGTATGTAAACAGATCTTTTGGTCCCTTCAGGCGCAAAAGCGTGTTGAATCAAAGTCATCTATGGTTAGCTCATTGAAAGTTCAGGAGTTCTTGAAGTCCCTTCTTGATCCAAGATCAGAGACATTTACAAATGATTGTGAAGCCTTTCAGTGTGCAGTGGTAAAAAACTCATCACCAACCGTAAAATTACCTGATGAGGTCAAGGAATATCTAAAAGAGAGGGTTGGAACAGATGTGGAGGCCGACTACATTAACATTTCAAAAATTGCCAGGAATGGGTTTCAGATGTACAGTAAGTCATGCCTAAGAGTGAAGAAACAGAACTCTTACACCATCAAACTTGAGAGGCCAGTTCAAATGAAAGACAAAACGTGCCAATTAGTTGAAGTTCAGAGCTATGTGATGGTTAAGTCTTCAAGAAAGGTGTTTGCAATTGGAAGAGTCATGGAATTTTCAGGCTCCATTATCCCTCGACGAATGCCGCAAATGCAGAAAATTGAGTCTGTAGGGTAAGTGTATTTGAAAAGAATATACATGTACAGTGAAAAGTTATATAAGTGTTCATAGAAAATTTGTTTATTGTATTGAAGCTGAATATTTCAAACCTAATTATAAGTCTTCTGAATCAGGAATTCAAGGTATATTATACAACGTCTGGGAGTAGTTGATAACAAATTTTCTGTTGATTTTAAGATACAGCGCCTCAGGTTGTTGGGCTCTAGTCAATTTCCAATGACAGCTGTGAGCATGCAGTTGTATTTAACAGTATTTTATTCTGTATTATTTATATAAAAGCATCATATATATTGTGGCCAAATACTTGTTATCTAAGGAATGGCTGAAATGCTATAGGTCTTCGTATAATTGTTAAATGCATAAAAAAAGCATACAGTTATAAAATAAATATAAAATTACTGCTACATACAGAAATGCTGAAGTTCTGCTTTTAAAGGTTGATATTTTTTTCTCTTTCTTAGGGACAGATTGTATGCCATACCAGCAGAAAACCTTCTAGAGACAATGATGGTGGTGAAGAATAGGTCATCAGTTTATGCAGCATTGTTGCCTAACAACAATGAAAGGGATTAATAGAGCACTACAGGTCTACAACAGTTGTTGTGTATAAATGGATTTTATGGGAACACAGGAAAAACAAGAAAAAGACTTCTGGATTGTCATAATTTGCATGTTTATTTCACAATGTAACAACATATTTACTTGAAGTTGAATATCTTGGATGGAAACATGTGCATGCTTTCAAACCACAACAATAATGTAAAAGTTGACTATAATCAATGTTCACTTAAAAAAAATGAAAATTGTATATTAATATTCAGTATAGATTACTGATAATTTTGATATGTCATTTAATATATTTTCTTGCAAAAACGCAGAATTGCTGATTTTTTTTAAAAATTTCATGTCCATTAGGCAAAGTTTGGACTTAGTCATTTTATCATACATCATACAATTTTCTGAGCCCACAGCTACAGAAATGTGAAGAAATTACTCTAAGTCCAAACTTTCCATGGAATTTGTCCATTTGGTTTTGAGTTTCTGCAGTTACGTGGACATCTGTGGAAAAAATCCACAACTGTGGCTTTAATTTCTGAAAGTGTGGAAAAGATCCGTGGAAAAAATCCACATCTATGGAACATTTTTCCGAAGGTGTGGATTAATTTTATGGAAAAAGTGTGGAAATAAAGATTTGTGGAAAAGTTCCGCAGACGTTTGTGGAATTCCATGGATTCCGTAAGAATTTACACAAAAATGTGTGGAATTCCATGGAATTCTGTGGAAAATTAACAAGCAAATCAATTTTTTGTGGAAAATCTACAGCCGGGTAATGGCAACAAAGGTGGTCTACCGAAAACAAACAATAAACTGTTTTAAAGTTATATGTGCCGTAACTGAGGTATATTTATTTATCGGCGTATTTTTTATTGGAAATTTGATGGAATTGATAAATATTAGTTTTTAAATCATTCGCCCCATGTAGTCTACCTATAATAATTCTAAAGATGTAATTATAAAGCTGCGAAGAAATGGTACGGGAAATGCTTAGCCCCGCCTTCTTATGAATATTGAAACAGAGAGGTACCGAAAAGTCACGGATCTTCATTCGGAACACATCAAAATAGATACCGATCGTATGTGCCATGCTTGTTTTTGTTTACCTTACTGCAAAGTGAAAGTATGCTTTCGATAGGAATTTCCCGTAGAAAAGTTGCAATTTGTTTCGTAATGTGAACTTAACAGAATAAGCATCAGCTAAGAGCGATATAAATAGTGTCGTTTGTTGTAATTGTCACGAACAAAAATTACGAAGAATGGAGGGGCACCATAGGGGTAATTCTTTACGAAATATAAGGGAACTTTAGCTGTCAAACAAACCAACTATTATATACTTTAGTGATCATTTAAATTTCAGTATACCGAGGTATACAAATGGCGAAGTCACAATAAACTTCCATGCTTATCTGGTAGAAAACTAAATGGAGACTTATCTGACTGTACAGTGCATGTAAATGTTACATATCTGTATGCATTATAGAGTTGTGTGTAGTGTACATTCGCAGGAAATTCGGCCCCATTGTAAGTCTGGAGACTTATTTAATTATATGTATATGTGAGTAGAGGCATTACATATATACATGTATATTATCAATTTGCATTAATATGCTAACTGATGTTTTACGCAATTCCATCAAAATTATCTCCCCCTGAATGTATATATGAAAAGACAAGATATTAAGTTATGCCATTTATTACATCAACAAAACCTGTACATTGTATTTACAAAGAAATGCCCTTTCACCCCATGGCTACAGCAAATTTGAGTTACAGTTCAAATCAGATATATAATATATTATAATATTACTCTAATACAAAAAGGGATGAAAGGGCAATTACCAATATACATAATACATGTATAATGAATCTGTATTATAAAGACAGTGTTGTATATGAATTAATTACAGTGAAAAAATAGCAACACTATATATATGTACATGTATATATAGTTATAATATGCAAGTTAACATACAAATGTACAAAATGTATAAATATGAAAAAAAAAAATTAAAGAAAATTTTATCCTACACAAGTAGGTGTGCTGTGTAATGTTCTACTTATAAAAAACGTAGCAGCTTGTGCTAACCACATCCTAGATATTTATAGTTATTTATGGGGAGGGATAGGTGGGTGCAGAATGAAATAAAATCTCCGTGAAAAAAACCCACCTGCAGTCGTCATTGGAATCACAATTGGACTGAGGCTAAAGATGACTGACCAATGAAAAAAGATACGCAAACGTATCGGTCAAACTTGTGTCAAGGTTGCTGAACCGTGGGGTGACCAAAACTCGGGCCTTAGCCTACCAGGCAACAAATATAAAAGCATACAGTACCGTGTTTATACAACGAAATATATATGTTTATTTATGTATATATACATACATGTATGAGGGTATCTAATTAACCATTTTGAAACAAAATATACAAATCGATGGTTTTATTGTAGTGGATTAGCAGTGGTGGTGTGTTCATGATCAGTTAGTGAAGTTGTATGGTGTTTGTCTAGTCCAATAATCTGCGAAATGTATAATTTGACTATAGTGTATATACAGTGTGTATGCCACATGATGGTTTCAATTCGACTGAGTGGTTAAGATATCAACATATTACCACAACCACACCTACTGTAGATTTCTAGTTCAATGTGGGGCAGTTCCACATACTGACTGTTTTTCCGGGTACTCCGGTTTTCCTCCACCAACAAACCTGCCTGTTAATATGGCATTCAACTATAACAACCCAAACCAAACGAAACCAAATCCATATGAATGAAAGTAGAATGCAAAAGAAAACAATGGATTACCAATTTTAGGTATGTAACAGGAGAGGACAAAATGTAGCGACCAGACCGGAATTCGAACCCGGGACTCTCCGAACACAAGCCGAGTGCTCTACCGACCTAGCTACTTGGTCACCAATGGTCGACCCAGTCCAATCCCGCTACAGGTATATATATATATATATTGCTGTTCCTTGTTTTCTGCACCCATTATTTTTACCTTGGCTGTCACCAGTCTTTTTGGCAATCCTTTTCACTCCATCTCAATTATCATCGACATCAACTGTTTCATCTCTTTCGAATTCTGTCTCATTTCACTGTTTTCGTACTCAGATCAATTTCCAGGTACCCTTTCGAAGATATTAAATGTGGAGGTCCAGATACATGTATTAAAACTATTTCATGAACTCCGGATATTACTGGTCCACTGAAATCAACATGGAAAATTTTATGAATTACATATATTTTCAGAACAACTAATGGATGTAATTTTATTTCTCATACATTAAGATAGCATGTCATATCAGTACTTTACATAGGCTGGATTTACACAATCTTTGATTTTGGTAAAAACAAACAAATTCGTGGAATTTTTATCCCCTCTTTCGTTAATCAAAGGCCCATACCTCTGCCAAAAAGGGTCCGATGAAAGTGTCAATCAAACTTGGCCAAAGCCCTGAGACATTAAACCATGTTACAAAGTTTTCGAGAAAAGCAAGTAATATTTGTGAGAGTTACTGAACCGAAACAGATGAAAATGGCATTTTTCATTATTCAAATGGCCATAACTCCGCCAAATAGGGTCCTGATAGGGTCTAATCAAAGTCCTGATCGAATTTAAGCAAGGCCCTGAAATATTTACAGGGCTCGAATTTTACATTTTTTGCCACTTGCTAAAAATAGCAAGTGCCATAAATTTTACTTGCTAAAATATATTTTTTACTTATAATTAATATCCGTATTCAAATTACAGTTATGTTACATATAAGTACATAATAAATATCAACAACTTTACTGTAAGAACTGGGTCCCCATATTTTCCATTACAGTAATTTTTCACAATCATTATGCCATTTTTACAGTTATCCCTGATAAAAACCACTTGCTAAAATAAGCAAGTGCATATTTTTTTCACTTGCTATTCTGGTATATCTACCGGCAAAAAGCAAGTAAAACAGCCTGAAATTCGAGCAATGATTTATCCAGGTTCCCAATTTTCAAGAATATCCGGTAATATTTGTAGGAGTTATTGAACAGAAACTGACAGAAATGATATTTTTCATTAATCAAAGTGCCATAACTCCGCCAAATACTGTCCGATGAAAGCCCTTAAAGCATTTAACCTTGTCACCAAGTTTGAAGAAAATCGGTTCACATTTGTTACAGTTATTGCACGGAATCAAAGTGTAGCAGACAGACAGACAGACAAGCCCAAATTAATATCCCCGTTTCGGAGAAAGCGGGGGATAAAAAAGTATCAATATATACCTTAAGCTATGAATTAATTGGTGCTGATGAATCTTCTGATGAAATTTCCAATTTTATACCATACAAAGACACATAGGTGGTCTAAAGGTAGTCCCTTTGTCAGGTGTTGATATCATATTGGATGGAGGGGCCTGTCTGGAGCTCACTTTACTATAGCCATCATAGCTAAAAGAGAAAACATACATTTACATGAACAACTATATAGTATTGTAACAGGCTGAGAGTAGTGTGCTGCAGCAGGACTTGAACCTGTGACCCCAGACTTACTGGTCCGCCACTCTACTGATTGAGCTAAAGGGAAATTTCCCCTAACGCGAAGGTAGAAGGCAACCGTATCACTATCCATATGTACAATAAAACCTGCTACAGTATCAAATATGTACATAGCTATTGTATTAATGTAAATGAAAAGATGTAGAAACACATGTAGCAAAATATATGACATTCAGTTAAAGTGATTATTACCGGGACACGCTAAAGATTTTAAGCACTCTATGGCTATATTTTACATCTAAGAAAGTGTCATATCAATCACATTCAAACTTTATTGACATCACCATGCTCACTGTACGGTAGATTACCCCTAATCGGGCCCCACAATCTCTATAAATACACTGGTACTCGATGTTTTCATACACAATCTACATTGTCAGAGTCATTTCCACTCAAAAAGTAAATATATGTCCACACTTATCGATACACGAGAGCGAAAAGCGATGATCACGTTATATATTTGCTGTAGTCATCTAGGATCTATGTCACTGTTACGATAACGATACTCACATGGCGAGGAGGAAAGCTGCTAACTTCATAATGGAACTTGAGGTTTTCTCTTTCTTTCCCCGAATTCCAACGCTAGATGTTTTCGCCGATAACCACTTTGCTTTCATGGCGCTGTTGTTGATATTCTAGTTTGCTTTCCTTCTTCTCAGATGGCTATAGGTATGACGGCCTTCCACGCTTTCGTTTTGAAGTGGGGGAAGCCATATTGTTTTTGTTTGTGGCCTGCTACTTTTGTCACGCATGCGCTGACAACATTAAGTGGGCGGAACCTATGATTTTTAGCAGTACTGCCAAAAATCGAATTATTAATTTTGTAATTTAATTACTTTTAAACCAGTAACTTATTTGCATCGTAATTAACGAAAAGTTCATAACTTTTAATGTTTAATAATATATATAAAACTCTGCTATATTCGCGTCAGAGCTAGTTACGGCACATATAACTTTAAGGTTCATGTAATGGCTTTAAACAGTGATATTTTGCAAGCCTAAAACGCATTACTGTGCTGCAATTGAACAGAACTAATTTCATTAATTGTTGATATATACCCTGGCTAACTGTCAGTCTTACTGTTGATATGTAATTTGTGGAGCTGCGTGTAAAATACAGTAAAATATGAGAAAAATGTATAGTTCTGGAGAAGACATAGAACTGGTGTAAATTGCATTGATGGAACCAAATAATCATGCCATCGTGTTCAGTTGTGAATATGCCAGGTACTCCAACAGTTTGTTTGGCAAAATCGGACCAGCAAATAGCGCAGGAGCCTAGTGTAGTAAATGCAAATGGCTGCTATAAATGGCGGATCGAAAATATCGCATATAAGAAGCCATCTCAATTGATACAAATGTTTTTATAGACACCAAAAGGTACTCTGAACATAACAAGAAGACTCTTTACGAAAAAAATAGTTCAAACAATCTGTTTGGGGCGGAAAATGCAAATTTCCGGAAAGAGCCTCAAAGTCCACATTTTAACTATTTTTTTCGTATTTTCTTCTTGTCATGTTCAGAGTACCTTATAGTGTATATAAGAGCACTTGTATCAATTAAAATGTCTTTTTATATGCTATATTTGTGATCCGCCATTTAAAGCAACCATTTGCATTTACAACAAAAGGCTCCTGCGCTATTCGCTGGTCCGATTTTGCCAAACAAACTGTTGGAGTACTTGGCATAGTCACTACTGAACACGATAGCATGTTTATTTGGTGCCATCCTTGCAATTCACACGAGTTCTATGTCTTCTCCAGAAATATACATTTTTCTCTTATTTTACTGAAATTTACAAGCAGCTTCACAAATTACTTATCAACAGTAAGACTGACAGTTAGCCAGGGTATATACCAACAATTAATGAAATTAGTTCTGTTCAATTGCAGCACAGTAATGCGTTTTAGGCTTGCAAAATATCACTGGTTAAAGCCATTACATGAACCTTAAGCGTTAAATGTGTAAGTATGTGTTGGACGTTGGAGGTGCGATCTACTCACCGTTTTTGATATGGCGAAAAGTCAGTGAGGATACCAATACTTTGTGAGTATATGTAGCTAACTACACTGTTTATAAATGAGTGTTCAAAGACTATCCGAATATCTGGAAAGAACTGAACGAGATCTTATAGATTTGGGGAGCACATCACGTAAATTGATTATTGTATCGGACAGTAAAGGGAGACAATTACGTGAGCAGGCCTCCAGCGATGAGAGAAACTACATAGTTTGGTACATTAAACCAGGGAAAGGTTCGCGATACATCATCAAATTTGTGATTGAAAATATAGACTCCTGATTAGAAGATATGGATCCATTTTATTGGCCATATGGACAGGGACTTGTGATTTGACAAGGAAAGTTGATCGGTTTATCGACATAAACAACAGAGTCACACCTCAATCCATCGTTGAACAATACGAAAGGTTAACACAAATCGGTCAGCGTTATGGAAACAACCTTCATATAGTGTTTCTGGAGTGCCCCTATTATTCGATCGAAATTTGGAATCGTCTGAAAGGTCACAACGCCAGCGAAGTATTCAAAAGTAATACAAAAAAACTAGAAGGGACTATTGATGAACTCAACAACATCATTCGAGACCTAAACAGGTCACTCGAAATTCATGCCCCTAAATTCCCTGAAGATATGTGTACATCTCGAAAACACAACAGGAACAATACATCTAAGAAAATCTCATACAACCTACTTAAAGATGGAGTTCACCCAGGTGATATGTTAGCTAAACATTGGCTAAGGCGGTTGATAGTAACACTGGTGAAAACTCACTGTGTATGAACACATTAAACTGTTACGAACTAACTACTCTGATTTCATTCCCACAACACACAGTTTGTAAATACCATCAAAATGGAGTACAGTAGTGGTGAAGATGATAACCTATCTAATATCAACAAGAGAAGAAGAGATTACTCAGGATCAAAGTATTGTGGAAAGTGTGACATACAACTGAGAAATGACACAAACCATATTGAATGTGATTGTTGTGGTCTATTTTTCTGTCAATTCTGTACTGGAATCCCTAAAGAAGTTTACACTCACCTAGCAGGTAATAAAACAGTAGGTACTTCATACCACTGTAAGTCGTGTAAAAGAATTCAACCAACATTACAAAACATTGATGACTCAATGAGGACATTGATGATTACCAACGAAAAACGTTTAAAAGAAATAGACGTGAGAGTAAATAAACTGGAAGTAGAAACTCCGCAGCTGGTACATAACGAAATCATTAAGGCCAAGCACGACATCCAGACAACCCTAGCAACAAATGTAACTTCTTTGGTAAATGCCAGGCATAAGGAACTTGAGGACAGGAAAAACAAAAGTAATAGCATCATCCTATTTAACCTTCCAAAGCAAACCAGTCAAGACCCACTGGACAACAAACGGAAAGATGAAAGAACAATACAGACTATTGCCTCATCACTAGGAACAGACGACCTCGCTATTGTTGTCCAGTTTCGGATGGGAAAAAGAAAACAGGGACAAAACAGACCACTTGTTGCTGTCCTAGAACACAAAAAACAGAGAAAATCACTGCTTGAGAAGGCACGCCAAATAAAAGACTCCGTACCAGAAAATCTAATCCGTGTAATCTTAACACGGGACCTAACACAAGAACAAAGGAGGGAAAGAAAAGATAAAAAAGCACTACGTATATACAAGACCGGGGTGACCAAACTTCAGTAAAAGAAGATACAACAGAATCAGCTCTACGTAGGACGAGATGTAACCCGATGTTTGGGGAATGCTCCGACTCGGGCCATATCGTTCCTCACGTAGAAAATTTTGGCATGACATTCAGTAGTAACCTGATGTTTGGGGAATGCTCCGACTCAAGTTCGCTGAAAATGCCTGCCAAAAATCCTGGCCGAACTCCCCAAGTCTCAAACATAGATGCCCCACGGGCAAATCCACAGAGTATCACCAGTCCAAATATGGAACGGCAACGACCTAGGGTAACCCAGCAAAAAGTAAAACAACAGATGCAACTCCCACTGAGTCCAATAATAAATGAAAGTGCATCAAGCATGCAGAATAACAGTGCATACCACTACAACACCATTATGGATGACACAAACAACGAAGACTCTACCATAATCTACTCTGATTCACGTCTATCGTGTAGTCCCTCACCAGAACAACCTACATCACCTGTGGTGGATAGAACATAGGATTCAGGTTTTAACTATTTTAACGCCTTACCAAATCAAGACACTTCCATCAGAATCAACAGGCAATACATCAAAATCTTCTATTCAAATGTTGACACCTTATCATCAGACAAAAAATTGGAGCTATTAGAAATTATTGAAAATGACAAGCCAGATATCATCTGTTTAACTGAATTTTTTCCAAAACATACAAGCCTTCATCTCGACGAGGATTCCTACCATCTGAGAAACTACACAACTAATATCTCAACAGTCAGTCACAGAGGAGTAGTAATCTACACCAGAGATACACTGAATGCTGAAAAAACTGATCAGCACATACCTTTTCAAGAATATACTACAATCTCTGTAAAACTCAACGAAAAAGATGAACGTTTGATATGCTGTGTGTATAGAAGCCCAAACAGCCCAGAGGACAACAATAAACATCTGAACGAGTTGATAGACAGTCTGGGAAACACAAAATGCTACTCACACACATTGCTACTCGGTGACTTTAATTATAAGGAGATTGATTGGAAAAACCATATATCACTGTCAGGCCTAAATAACCCAGCAACAAAATTCCTAGAATCAACACGTGACAATTTCCTGATCCAACACGTAACTAGTCCAACACGTTACCGAGTAAATCAGACTCCATCTACTTTAGACCTCATTTTTACCAACGAAGAAGAAATGATACGAGACATATCCTATGAATCAGGACTGGGGAAAAGTGACCATCTAAGTCTCCAGTTTAGACTTTATTGTTACAAGGAAACACCTCTAGAGTACCAAACTTCAACTCATCGAAATTTCTTCAAGGGTCAGTACACAGAGATAAAAAGTAACCTAGCCAAGATAGACTGTCATCGCTTAGACTCAATTCAAGATGTTGATGTAGCTTGGAATTCCCTTACTGTTCATTTTAACTACATTATAGAGAAATTTATACCAGTGAGTAAGGGGAGAAACACCAACAAACCTCAAAACCGTGAATTGAGTCACGAGGCCAAGTCAGCCATCCGAGCTAAAAACCGTCGCTGGATTAAATACTTACATTGTAAGACAGAAGATAACTACATAAACATGAAACATTGCTACAAAACAAATTTGATCCTCGAAATACAACTACGATAAGGACCTTGCCGAGAAGATCAAAACAAACCCAAAACTATTCTGGTCTCATGTCAAATCCAAATCCAGAGTAAAATCAACCATAGGAGAAATAAAAAAAACAAATGGCGAACTATCAACCAACAACAAGGAAACAGCTGCTACATTAAACAACTACTTTGCAAGTGTATTTGTCAAAGACCAAGATGTCGAATTACCTCCCTTTCCCCGAAGACATCAACAAGACGACATAGTCAACATAGACATTACAGAAGAAAAGGTACTAAAAGCCATTAAGAATATTAACCCAAACAAGTCTCCTGGCCCTGACAACATTCACCCAAAGTTTATAACCGAAGCAGCAGAAGAACTAAAAGGACCTTTGAAAATTATTTTTAAGAAGTCCCTACAAAACTGTAAATTACCATCAGCATGGAAAGAAGCCATAGTCACTCCATTATTCAAAAAGGGAGCAAAAAACGATCCTAGCAATTACAGACCAATTAGCTTAACATCAGTCCCATCAAAAATCATGCAACGGATAGTGAGGGATGAAATTGTAGCTTATATGGATATCAACAACCTATTTACTCCTCATCAACATGGCTTCAGATCTGGAAAATCGTGTGTCACTCAGTTACTAGAATCCATGGAAAACTGGACCAGAAGCATAGATTCAGGAAAAAGTGTTGATGTCATTTACCTGGACTTTAGCAAGGCTTTCGACAAAGTCTCGCACAAATTCCTCCTCCATAAATTAAAACAGTACGGAATCAACGGTAAACTGTTGGGATGGATCAAAGCCTTTCTCGACAACATGACACAACGAGTAACGGTAAATGGAGCAACATCAGAACCTCATCCAGTTACAAGTGGAGTACCGCAGGGGAGTGTACTAGGACCAATCCTCTTCTTGATCTATGTCAATGACATGCCAGACATGCTAAACTGTACAATTAAACTTTTTGCTGACGACACAAAGTTATACTCTAAAATCAACAATATGGATGATAGACAAAACCTGCAGCACAACATAGACCAAATGTGTAAATGGACACAGACCTGGCTAATGAAACTTAATACATCCAAATGTAAATACCTGGAGATAGGCAGATCTCAAGGAAACCATGTTTATACTATTAGTCAAGATGGCATCGCAACACCAGTACAAAAAGTAGAGTCGGAAAAGGACTTAGGAGTGAACATTGACCAAAACCTGCAGTTTCTATTTATTACCAACTCGTCAAGCTCAAAGGCCAACAAAATCATCGGTTTAATGTTTAGATCATTCTCATATATGAGCCCCCAAATTGTTCCTGGCACTGTATAAATCACTTATTCGGTCCATTGTGGAATACGCAACCCAGTATCCTCACCACACCTGATCAGAGACATGACCGTCATTGAAAATGTACAAAGACGAGCAACAAAAAGGATACCGTGTTTAAAACATCTATCCTACCAAGATCGCTTAAAGAGTCTAAGTCTACCAACACTTCAATATCGTAGAGAGCGCGCAGATATCATCCAAACCTACAAAATTCTAAATCATTTGGACATACTGAACGTTGAGTCACTATTCGATGAAATTGGACGAACTTCAACAAGGGGGCACTCCAGAAAACTATATAAAAGGCAATTCAGACTGGGAAAATCAGGCCACTTCTTCAGCAACAGAGTTATCAACATCTGGAATTCTCTACCAGACGAAGTGGTGTGTTCACCATCTCTAAACACCTTCACGTCAAGACTCAATAAGTACTGGAAAAACCACCCAGCAAAATTTCAACCATCTTTCTGACAAAATTGTATAAATCGGGGTGAAAAAATTACTCACAGGAATGGACAGCAAACCCTGTGATTTTCTAAATCCATGGAAACTTTTTAATCAGTGTTTTTATCAGTGTCTGGCACTTACATATATGTGTCGGTATCTCATTACTATGAGATTAAATAACATTGTGTATATATATATCTCCTGTTCCCCTAACAACGGAAAATGATTTCAACATTAATGAAATGACTGTATATACATTATTTTAAGCAACCGGAAGTCCATAGTACGCGTTAGGAGTACACAATGTCATTGTTTGAAGAAACTTTAATACATCTCCACAAGCTAGTCTTAGCTTACCAATGATGTCAACTGAGCGAATACTGAGCGAATTGTCTAAGAAAAGAGAAGACAAATATGTGAAATACTTCATGGAAAGTCGTGAAACTGATCCAGATATGGAGCCACTGTTCCTCATCAATAAAAAAGAAGAAAAAAAGGAAGAAAATGTGTCAGCCCAAGATCGATGGCAGACTAATTGAAATGGAACTCGATACTGACAGTGAGGTGACATGAATTCCACATAGCATCTACAAGGAACTTTTCTGCACTGTATCTCCACATAAGACTAGGATAAGACTGAAATGAGAAAATATCATTTTCCTTGGTGTTACTCGTGTGTGTGTCAGCATAAATAACCAGGATGTACCAAAGTTCTCCTAGTTGTACCACAGGAAGGGCCCGTCTTGTTTAGTAGGGATTGGCTTAAAACATTCCAAGTTGATTGGCATGAAATGAAGATGATCAGATCGTCCACACACGCTGAGCACCTTTGATGAAAACAAAGTCGTATTTTCAGAAGGGGTTGGTAAACTAAAAGGGAAGTATCACGACCGAGGACAATATACAATTAAATGTCATCAGGCACGTCTAGTACCATACTCACAATACCCAGAGTTGAATCAGAACTTCAGACACGCCTAGTACCATACTCACAATACCCAGAGTTGAAGCAGAACTTCAGGCACGCCTAGTACCATACTCATAATACCCAGAGTGGAAGCAGAACTTCAGGCACGCCTAGTACCATACTCACAATACCCAGAGTTGAAGCAGAACTTCAGGCACGCCTAGTACCACACTCACAATACCCAGAGTTGAAGCAGAACTTCAGGCACGCCTAGTACCACAACTATATAGTATTGTAACAGGCTGAGAGTAGTGTGCTGCAGCAGGACTTGAAACTGTGACCCCGACTTGTCTGGTCCCGCCACTCTACATGATGGCTAAAGGAAATTTCCCCTAACCGAGGTAGAAGGCAACTATCACATCCATATGTACAATAAAACCTGCTACAGTATCAAATATGTACATGTTATTGTATTAATGTAAATGAAAAGGATGTAGAAAACACATGTAGCAAAATATATGACATTAGATAAGTGATTTTACAGGGACACGCTAAAGATTTTAAGCACTCTATGGCTATATTTTAAATCTAAGAAAGTGTCATATCAATCACTTCAAACTTTATTGACATACCAATGCTCACTGTAACGGTAGATTACCCTAATCGGGCCCACAATCTCTATAAATACACTGGTACTCGATGTTTTAATACACAATCTACATTGTCAGAGTCATTTCCACTCAAAAAGTAAATATATGTCCACACTTATCGATACACGAGAGCGAAAAAGCGATGATCAGTGTTATATATATTTGCTGTAGTCATCTAGGATCTATGTCACTGTTAACGATAACGATACTCACATGGCGAGGAGGAAAGCTGCTAATTTCATAATGGAACTTGAGGTTTTTCTCTTTCTTTTCCCGAATTCCAACGCTAGATGTTTTCGCCGATAACCACTTTGCTTTCATGGCGTGTTGTTGATATTCTAGTTTTGCTTTCCTTCTTCTCAGATGGCTATAGGTATGAAGGCCTCCACGCTTTCGTTTTGAAGTGGGGGAAGCCATATTGTTTTTGTTTGTGGCCTGCTACTTTTGTCACGCATGCGCTGACAACATTAAGTGGGCGGAACCTATGATTTTTAGCAGTACTGCCAAAATCGATTTTAATTTTGTAATTTAATTACTTTTAAACAAGTAACTTATTTGCATCGTAATTAACAGAGTTCATAACTTTTAATGTTTAATAAAATATATATAAAACTCTGCTATATTCGCGTCAGAGCTAGTTACGGCAAACATATAACTTTAAGTTCATGTAATGGCTTTTTAAACAGTGCATATTTATGCAAAGCCTAAAACGCATTACTGTGCTGCTAATTGTAACAGAACTAATTTCATTAATTGTTGATATATCTTGCACCCCTGGCTCACCTGTCAGTCTTACTGTTGTAATGTAATTTGTGTGAGCTGCGTGGTAAAATGCAGGTAACAATAATGAGAAAAATGTAATAGTTCTGGAGAAGACATAGAACTGGTGTAAATTGCATTGAAATGGAACCAAAATGCATGCCATCGTGTTAGTTGTGAATATGCAGGTACATTCGCCAAAGTTTTGTTTTGGCAAAATCGCGACGCAGCAAATAGCGCAGGAAGCCCTAGTGTAGTAAATGCATAATGCTAGCATATATAATGGCGGATCGAAAATATCGCATATAAGAAGCCATCATCAATTGATACAAATTAAGTTTTTTATAGAACACCCGAAAGAAGGTAGAGCTCTTGAACATACAAGAAGACTCTTACGGAAAGATAATGATATTCAAAATCAGTTTGGGGCGGGAAAACTGCAAATTTCCGGAAAGAGCCTCAAGTCACATTTTAACTATATTTTTCGTATTTTCTTCTTGTCATAGTTCACGAGTACCTTATAGTGTATTATAAGAAGCCACTTGTAATCAATTAAATGTCTTTTTGATATTGCCATATATTATCCTAGTGATCCGCATTTAAAGCACCCATTTGCATTTACAACAAAGGCTTCCTCGACTCATTCGCTGGTCGATTTTGCAAGCAACTGTTGGAGTACTGGTCATACAGTCACTACTGAACACGATAGCATGTTAAGATTTATTTGGGGCATCCTTGCAATTCACACGAGTTCTATGTCTTCTCCAGAAATATACATTTTTCTCTTATTTTACTGAAATTTACAAGCAGCTTCACAAATTACTATCAACAGTAAGACACTGACAGTTAGCCAGGGTATATACCCAACAATTAATGAAATAGTTCTGTTCATTGCAGCACAGTAATGCGTTTTAGGCTTGCAAAATATCATGAGTTAAAGCCATTACATGAACCTTAAGCGTTAAATGTGTAAGTATGTGTTGGACGTTGGAGGTGCCAGATCTAACTCACCGTTTTTGTGATAATGGCGAAAGTCAGTGAGCGAACCAATACTTTGGTGAGTATAATGTAGGCTAAACTACACTGTTTCTAAATGAGTGTTCAAAGACTATCCGAATATCTGGCAAAGAACTGAACGAGATCTTTAGATTTGGGGAGCACATCACGGTAAATTGATTATTGTAATCGGACAGTAAAGGGAAGACAATTTACGTGAGCGCGGCCTCCAGCGATGAGAGAAACTACATAGTTTGGTAGCATAAACGCAGGGAAAGGTTCGCGATACATCATACAAATTTGTGATTGAAAATATAGACTCCTGATTAGAAGATATGGATCCATTTTATTGGCCATATGGACAGGGACTGTGAGTTTGAACAGGAAAGTTGATCGGTTTATCGACATAAACAACAGAGTCCACACCTCAATCCATCGTTGAACAATACGAAAAGGTTAACACAAATCGGTCAGCGTTATGGAAACACCTTCATATAGTGTTTCTGGAGTGCCCCTATTATTCGATCGAAATTTGGAATCGTCTGAAAGGTCACAACGCCAGCGAAGTATTCAAAGTAAACAAAAAAACTAGAAGGGACTATTGATGAACTCAAACAACATCATTCCGAGACCTAAACAGGTCACTCGAAATTCATGGCCCCTAAATTCCACTGAAGATATGTGTACATCTCGAAAACACAACAGGAACAATACATCTAAGAAAATCTCATACAACCTACTTAAAGATGGAGTTCACCCAGGTGATATGTTAGCTAAACATTGGCTAAGGCGGTTGATAGTAAACTGGTGAAAACTCACTGTGTATGAACACATTAAGGACTGTTACGAACTAAACTACTCTGATTTCATTCCACAAACACACAGTTTGTAAATACCATCAAAATGGAGTAAAGTAGTGGTTGAAGGATTGATAACCTATCTAATATCAACAAGAGAAGAAAGAGATTACTCAGGATCAAAGTATTGTGGAAAGTGTGACATACAACTGAGAAATGACACAAACCTATTGAATGTGATTGTTGTGGTCTATTTTTCTGTCAATTCTGTACTGGAATCCCTAAAGAAGTTTACACTCCCTAGCAGGTAATAAAACAGTAGGTACTTCATACCACTGTAAGTCGTGTAAAAGAATTCACCAACATTAAAAAGATTGATGACTCAAGAGGACATTGATGATTACCAACGAAAAACGTTTAAAAGAAAATAGACGTGAGCAGTAAAATAAACTGGAAGTAGAAACTCGCAGCTGGTAATAACGAAATCATTAAGGCCAAGCACGACATCCAGACAACCCTAGCAACAAATGTAACTTCTTTGGTAAATTGCAGGCATAAGGAACTTGAGGAAGGAAAAACAAAAGTTAGCATCATCCTATTTAACCTTCACAAGCAAACCAGTCAAGAACCCACTGGACAACAAACGGAAAGATGAAAGAACAATACAGACTATTGCCTCATCACTAGGAACAGACGACCTCGCTATTGTTGTCCAGTTTCGGATGGGAAAAGAAAACAGGGACAAAACAGAACCCACTTGTTGCTGTCCTAGAACACAAAAAACAGAGAAAATCACTGCTTGAGAAGGCTACGCAAATACAGTCCGTACCAGAAAATCTAATCCGTGTAATTCTTAACACGGGACCTAACACAGAAAAGGAGGGAAAAGAAAAGATAAAAAAGCACATACGTATATACAAGACCGGGGTGACCAAACTTCAGTAAAAGAAGATACAACAGAATCAGCTCTACGTAGGACGAGATGTAACCCGATGTTTGGGGAATGCTCCGACTCGGGCTCAATCGTTCCTCACGTAGAAAATTTTGGCATGACATTCAGTAGTAACCTGATGTTTGGGGAATGCTCCGACTCAAGTTCGCTGAAAATGCCTGCCAAAAATCCCTGCCGAACTCCCAAGTCTCAAACATAGATGCCCCACGGCAAATCCACAGAGTATCACCAGTCCAAATTATGGAACGGCAACGACCTAGGGTAAACCAGCAAAAAGTAAAACAACAGATGCAACTCCCACTGAGTCCAATAATAAATGAAAGATGCATCAAGCATGCAGAATAACAGTGCATACCACTACAACACCATTATGGATGACACAAACAACGAAGACTCTACCATAATCTACTCTGATTCACGTCTATCGTGTAGTCCTCACCGAGAACAACCTACATCACCTGTGGTGGATAGAACATAGGATTCAGGTTTTAACTATTTTAACGCCTTACCAATTCAAGACACTTCCATCAGAATCAAAGAGCAATACATCAAAATCTTCTATTCAAATGTTGACACCTTATCATCAGACAAAAATTGGAGCTATTAGAAATTATTGAAAATGACAAGCCAGAATATCATCTGTTTAACTGAATTTTTTCCAAAACATACAAGCTTCATCTCGACGAGGATTCCTACCATCTGAGAAACTACACAACTAATATCTCAACAGTCAGTCACAGAGGAGTAGTAATCTACACCAGAGATACACTGAATGCTGAAAAAAACTGATCAGCACATACCTTTTTCAAGAATATACTACAATCTCTGTAAAACTCAACGAAAAAGATGAACGTTTGATATGCTGTGTGTATAGAAGCCCAAACAGCCCAGAGGACAACAATAAACATCTGAACGAGTTGATAGACAGTCTGGGAAACACAAAATGCTACTCACACACATTGCTACTCGGTGACTTTAATTATAAGGAGATTGATTGGAAAAAACCATATATCACTGTCAGGCCTAAATAACCCAGCAACAAAATTCCTAGAATCAACACGTGAAATTTCCTGATCCAACACGTAACTAGTCCAACACGTTACCGAGTAAATCAGACTCCATCTACTTTAGACCTCATTTTTTACCAACGAAGAAGAAATGATACGAGACATATCCTATGAATCAGGACTGGGGAAAAGTGACCATCTAAGTCTCAGTTTAGACTTTATTGTTACAAGGAAACACCTCTAGAGTACCAAACTTCAACTCATCGAAATTTCTTCAAGGGTCAGTACACAGAGATAAAAAGTAACCTAGCCAAGAATAGACTGTCATCGCTTAGACTCAATTCAAGATGTTGAGTAGCTTGAATTCCTTACTGTTCATTTTAACTACATTATAGAGAAATTTATACCAGTGAGTAAGGGGAGAAACACCAACAAACCTCAAAACCGTGAATTGAGTCACGAGGCCAAGTCAGCCATCCGAGCTAAAACCGGTCGCTGGATTAAATACTTACATTGTAAGACAGAAGATAACTACATAAACATGAAACATTGCTAACAAAACAAATTTGATCCTCGAAATACAACTACGATAAGGACTTGCCGAGAAGATCAAAACAAACCAAAACTATTCTGGTCTCATGTCAAAATCCAAATCCAGAGTAAAATCAACCATAGGAGAAATAAAAAAAACAAATGGCGAACTATCAACCAACAACAAGGAAACAGCTGCTACATTAAACAACTACTTTGCAAGTGTATTTGTCAAAGACCCAGATGTCGAATTACCTCCCTTTCCCCGAAGACATCAAACAAGACGACATAGTCAACATAGACATTACAGAAGAAAAGGTTACTAAAAGCCATTAAGAATATTAACCCAAACAAGTCTCCTGGCCCTGACAACATTCACCAAAGTTTATAACCGAAGCAAAATTAAAGAAAATTTTATCCTGCACAAGTAGGTGTGCTGTGTAATGTTCTACTTATAAAAAACGTAGCAGCTTGTGCTAACCACATCCTAGATATTTATAGTTATTTATGGGGAGGGATAGGTGGGTGCAGAATGAAATAAAATCTCCGTGAAAAAAACCCACCTGCAGTCGTCATTGGAGACTGACCAATGAAAAAAGATACGCAAACGTATCGGTCAAACTTGTGTCAAGGTTGCTGAACCGTGGGGTGACCAAAACTCGGGCCTTAGCCTACCAGGCAACAAATATAAAAGCATACAGTACCGTGTTTATACAACGAAATATATATGTTTATTTATGTATATATACATACATGTATGAGGGTATCTAATTAACCATTTTGAAACAAAATATACAAATCGATGGTTTTATTGTAGTGGATTAGCAGTGGTGGTGTGTTCATGATCAGTTAGTGAAGTTGTATGGTGTTTGTCTAGTCCAATAATCTGCGAAATGTATAATTTGACTATAGTGTATATACAGTGTGTATGCCACATGATGGTTTCAATTCGACTGAGTGGTTAAGATATCAACATATTACCACAACCACACCTACTGTAGATTTCTAGTTCAATGTGGGGCAGTTCCACATACTGACTGTTTTTCCGGGTACTCCGGTTTTCCTCCACCAACAAACCTGCCTGTTAATATGGCATTCAACTATAACAACCCAAACCAAACGAAACCAAATCCATATGAATGAAAGTAGAATGCAAAAGAAAACAATGGATTACCAATTTTAGGTATGTAACAGGAGAGGACAAAATGTAGCGACCAGACCGGAATTCGAACCCGGGACTCTCCGAACACAAGCCGAGTGCTCTACCGACCTAGCTACTTGGTCACCAATGGTCGACCCAGTCCAATCCCGCTACAGGTATATATATATATATATTGCTGTTCCTTGTTTTCTGCACCCATTATTTTTACCTTGGCTGTCACCAGTCTTTTTGGCAATCCTTTTCACTCCATCTCAATTATCATCGACATCAACTGTTTCATCTCTTTCGAATTCTGTCTCATTTCACTGTTTTCGTACTCAGATCAATTTCCAGGTACCCTTTCGAAGATATTAAATGTTGAGGTCCAGATACATGTATTAAAACTATTTCATGAACTCCGGATATTACTGGTCCACTGAAATCAACATGGAAAATTTTATGAATTACATATATTTTCAGAACAACTAATGGATGTAATTTTATTTCTCATACATTAAGATAGCATGTCATATCAGTACTTTACATAGGCTGGATTTACACAATCTTTGATTTTGGTAAAAACAAACAAATTCGTGGAATTTATATCCCCTCTTTCGTTAATCAAAGGCCCATACCTCTGCCAAAAAGGGTCCGATGAAAGTGTCAATCAAACTTGGCCAAAGCCCTGAGACATTAAACCATGTTACAAAGTTTTCGAGAAAAGCAAGTAATATTTGTGAGAGTTACTGAACCGAAACAGATGAAAATGGCATTTTTCATTATTCAAATGGCCATAACTCCGCCAAATAGGGTCCTGATAGGGTCTAATCAAAGTCCTGATCGAATTTAAGCAAGGCCCTGAAATATTTACAGGGCTCGAATTTTACATTTTTTGCCACTTGCTAAAAATAGCAAGTGCCATAAATTTTACTTGCTAAAATATATTTTTTACTTATAATTAATATCCGTATTCAAATTACAGTTATGTTACATATAAGTACATAATAAATATCAACAACTTTACTGTAAGAACTGGGTCCCCATATTTTCCATTACAGTAATTTTTCACAATCATTATGCCATTTTTACAGTTATCCCTGATAAAAACCACTTGCTAAAATAAGCAAGTGCATATTTTTTTCACTTGCTATTCTGGTATATCTACTCGCAAAAAGCAAGTAAAACAGCCTGAAATTCGAGCAATGATTTATCCAGGTTCCCAATTTTCAAGAATATCCGGTAATATTTGTAGGAGTTATTGAACAGAAACTGACAGAAATGATATTTTTCATTATCCAAGGGCCATAACTCCGCCAAATACTGTCCGATGAAAGCCCTTAAAGCATTTAACCTTGTCACCAAGTTTGAAGAAAATCGGTTCACATTTGTTACAGTTATTGCACGGAATCAAAGTGTAACAGACAGACAGACAGACAAGCCCAAATTAATATTCCCGTTTCGGAGAAAGCGGGGGATAAAAAAGTATCAATATATACCTTAAGCTATGAGTTAATTGGTGCTGATGAATCTTCTGATGAAATTTCCAATTTTATACCATACAAAGACACGTAGGTGGTCTGAAGGTAGTCCCTTTGTCAGGTGTTGATATCATATTGGATGGAGGGGCCTGTCTCGAGCTCACTTTACTATAGCCATCATAGCTAAAAGAAAAAAACATACATTTACATGAACAACTATATAGTATTGTAACAGGCTGAGAGTAGTGTGCTGCAGCAGGACTTGAACCTGTGACCCCTGACTTACTGGTCCGCCGCTCTACCGACTGAGCTAAAGGGAAATTCCCCCTAACACGAAGGTAGAAGGCAACCGTATCACTATCCATATGTACAATAAAACCTGCTACAGTATCAAATATGTACATGTTATTGTATTAATGTAAATGAAAAGATGTAGAAACACATGTAGCAAAATATATGACATTCAGTTAAAGTGATTATTACAGGGACACGCTAAAGATTTTAAGCACTCTATGGCTATATTTTATATCTAAGAAAGTGTCATATCAATCACATTCAAACTTTATTGGCATCACCATGCTCACTGTACGGTAGATTACCCCTAATCGGGCCCCACAATCTCTATAAATACACTGGTACTCGATGTTTTAATACACAATCTACATTGTCAGAGTCATTTCCACTCAAAAAGTAAATATATGTCCACACTTATCGATACACGAGAGCGAAAAGCGATGATCACGTTATATATTTGCTGTAGTCATCTAGGATCTATGTCACTGTTAACGATAACGATACTCACATGGCGAGGAAGAAAGCTGCTAACTTCATAATGGAACTTGAGGTTTTCTCTTTCTTTCTCCGAATTCCAACGCTAGATGTTTTCGCCGATAACCACTTTGCTTTTATGGCGTTATTGTTGATATTCTAGTTTGCTTTCCTTCTTCTCAGATGGCTATAGGTATGACGGCCTTCCACGCTTTCGTTTTGAAGTGGGGGAAGCCATATTGTTTTTGTTTGTGGCCTGCTACTTTTGTCACGCATGCGCTGACAACATTAAGTGGGCGGAACCTATGATTTTTAGCAGTACTGCCAAAAATCGAATTATTAATTTCGTAATTTAATTACTTTTAAACAAGTAACTTATTTGCATCGTAATTAACGAGTTCATAACTTTTAATGTTTAATAATATATATAAAACTCTGCTATATTCGCGTCAGAGCTAGTTACGGCACATATAACTTTAAGTAAACCCACATTTGTCCAGTCGGAAAGACCGCAGAGAGGAAGTTTTTTTCTTCTTCTTTTTTTATAATTTTCATTCTTTTTTATGTCACATTCATAAGTAATACACAATTGTAATTAAAATAAAAAGAAAGAGCTTTATCTATAGAGAGAGCTCATTTGTACACAAGAAGTCTACATTATTTACATGCCATGTATTATAGAAATATAGGCGATATTGGTTTAAAACAAACACGGTCTAAGTTAGCAATATGGTTAAAGGAAAATACTTACTATTTACAGTAATTTATCAACACTTTTTGTTAAGAAAACCTGAACGAAAAAATATTGAAGTTTTTCATGAATAGCAATATATGTAAAGAAAAAACATTCGGTAACAAGGTAACAAAGAAAAAGGACTAAAATATTATATAGTACCAAAATCTAGAATGTAATTCCATCTATGCATAACCAGTTATAAAATATTGTAATGTTGAATTCAAATAGAAAAACTACTGAAGATCAACTTTATTTTAATGACACTGCCTTGTTACATCTGCAAAAATATCCAAGTAAAACTTAGTTAAAAACTCTTTGGGAATATTGATATGTAACAGGTCTTGCCAGGAATCTTGCCTTTTTGGTACATCTGTAACTTTTGTCAGTAAACATTTATAAAACAAATTGTAACCTTTTTATGACTTTTTAAGTATTGAATAAGTTTACATGGTTTCATGGTTTGTTTAGTTTTACGTCCTATTAACAGCCAGGGTCATGTAAGGACGTGCCAGGTTTGTTGGTGGAGGAAAGCCGGAGTACCCGGAGAAAAACCACCGGCCAGCGGTCAGTACCTGGCAACTGCCCCACATGGGATTCGAACCCGCATCCCAGAGGTGGAGGGCTTGTGGTAATATGTCGGGACATCTTAACCACTCGGCCACCGCGGCATGGTTTCATGTTCAGTGGTGTATTGTTTTGGTACAACTAGGTATTGCATTCAAAATTCCATAAAATTCAATAAAATTAATATTCAAAGTCATACAAAAGTTATAGTATCATACAAATTCATTATTTTCAACAAGGTCTCCAATTAATAATATACACCTTTTGCCACACCATTGTTTATAAAATACTTTATTGTTATCAATTTTTATGCTATTATTGTACCAGATTGGTTAGATGCAATTTTGCTACAGGTAGTGGGGAGTTCAACACCAGACAGATCTGCCTAAATGTTTACAAACTTTTTCCAGAAAATATTAAGGGTTTTGAAATTCTTAAAAGACCTTCTCTCTTCATTTTGAAAATCTCCATTATTAGTTCAATTTTTTCAAATTTGTTTGTGTGATTACTTTAACGTCCAATTCACGTCCAGGGCCATGTAAGGACGGCCCCCATGTATGCAGTGTGTATCGTATGTGAAGTGAGAGGTGTGTGTTTTGGGAGACTGCGGAATGTTCGTGTTGTGTCTTCTTGTATAAAGGAACTGTTGCCTTTTTATAGTGCTATCTCACTAAAGCATGTCGCCGAAGATACCCAACCCGGTCACATTATATACTGACAACGGGTTAACCAGTCGTCCCAATCCCTGTAGCGCTGGCTGTGATAATGAGACTCAGAGTATGTTTTTTCTACTACTACAGCTTTAAAGATGGCAGTAAATGCATGTCTATGTCATCAACAAGTATGCAGTATTTTTGAGAACACAGAATACTATATGGATCGACTTCATTGGGATTAAGTATGTATTATTAGCACATGGCGATCATATAGACTACAGCACCGATCTTTTATTACCGCCGATAAAAATACAAGAAGCAAGTTTTATCTTTGCGTCCTGAGATTGCTTTAATAATGAACGTCCTATTAACAGCCACAGTCAATCAAGGAGCGTTCCATATATGCGGTGTGTATCGTGTATATAGTACGCGAATCGTGTTTTGGGAGGCAGCAATATATTTGTTATGCATTCTTGTATAGTGAAACTGTTATCCTTTCTATAGTGCATAGTTTTTGGGCATTTGCGGTATGTTGGTGTTGTGTCTTCTTGTGTAGTGGATTTGTTGCCCTTTTTATAGTGCTATATCACTGAAGCATGCTGCCAAACACAACTAGCAACAGACCCCTACCTGTCACATTAAACTGACAATGGGCGATCCAGTCGTCCAACTCCTTGTATGCTGAGCACTAAGCAGGAGCAAAAACTACCACTTTTATAGACTTTGCGTCTCGGCCAGAAGCGTAAGAATTGGACCTGCTGCCCTTATTGCATGCGTAAAAGGCGACTAAATTTAGGATCTTATATTTTCTCTTCTTCCCAACTGACTTTATTCTTCCTTACGTTTCCCTTGACACCGCCTAAATTTTAGCCTTCTGGTGAGGGCTCGCCCCTTTAAGGTAGGCTTTATGTTCTGTCCCCTGGCCGAGACACACTGAAGTCTTTGTTCGAAACAGCAACTGGGTTAAAGACACGCCCGTGAGAGTGTTTCTCAGTGAGTCTCATCCATTTTGGTATCATGTTCAGATGCGTTGATTGGTGACGGTGAGGTGGTAAAGGTGAAAGGTTCCTATAGTGTAAAAGATATTCATTCAGACATTTCCTTAGTTACAACTTACATCATCATTTCTATCAAATACAGGACCAGCGTGTCTGTACGGGATGCAGTGTTTGTTTGTTTCATTAACAGCCGGGGTCATTTTAGGACGCCGTAGTATGTATGCGAGGTGTAGTGTATGTAGTGGTTGGTGGGTGCTTTTCCCAGGCTGCGGTATATTCATGTTGAGTCTTCTTGTAAAATGGAACCTTTGCCCTTTTTATAGTGTTTTATCAAGACACCAAGCAAAACACCCCCACCAGGTGATGCAGTTTCTGAAAAAACAATTCTTTCAGGGGAACAAAGGGCATCAATAAGACACAACATCAATAAACTGCAGTCCAAAACACGCATCCCGCACTTCATACAGGCAATAGACCGTATTTTCCCTATTAAGAGCGCCTCCTCTAATAAGGGCGCCCCAACGTTTTTTGCTGAAAAAAATCAACTAATTTCATACAATTTTTGTGCCAGATTGTGACGATTTGTCTTTGCAGACGCTCAAAAATTATTGCTTCTCATCAATCTGATGCTTAACATATTTCCGATCAGCTTGTATAAGCACTAAATGTATTGCATTGGACAATTTAAGTCATCTTTGCCAATTGTTTACACATAGAAACAGCGAGAACGCCATGTTCAAAATAAAACGTGGACATCACTTGAATGCCCCACACACGTGTATGGTTGAAGACTAACTGGCAACAACATTTTAGCGATGTCTATACAGGCTTTATGAATACTTACTGTATATCTGTGATAAAGGTTCCTAAATACTAGGAATGTTATCATTTCTGAGCATTTTATTGTGTGCTCTTGTCGGTAATTCCCACCTGCAACAAAACGAAAGTAGGGTTCGAAAACACTGTACGCAAACAGGCTAGCATGAAATAGACATATTTAACCAATGTTTAATACTTCTGATGCATACATTTCTTCATGATTATACTTACTTGACTTCAAAACGTAAGTTGGTTATAGTAAGTTTCAGAAAAATACGAAACTAAAAGCAAGATGACTAGTCTGTTTTAGAAAAAAACTATCTAAAATGGTCTCGAATAACGGCGCCCCCGTTGGCCATTTACCCGCGCCCGGCGCCCTCATTTTGCCCTGCAGGTAGGGCGTTAGAATTGTACCTGCTGCCCCTATTGCATGATCGTAAAAGGCGACTAAATTTAGGATCTTATCTTTTCTTTTCTTCTTTACTGACTTTTTCTTTCCTAATGCCTCCCTTGGCACTGCCTCACTTTTGGCCTTGAATTGAGCGTTCGCCCATGTGAGGAAGGCTCTGCGTTCTGTTCCCAGGCCGGGACACACCAAAGTCTATAAAAGTGATAGTTTCTGCTCCTGCTTAGCGCTCAGCATACAGGGAGTGGGACGACTGGTTCGCCCTTTGTCAGTATAATGTGACCGGGTGGGGTGTGTTGCTTGGTTTTCGGCGGCATGCTTCAGTGATATAGCACTATAAAAAGGGCAAAAGTTCCACTATACAAGAAGACACAACATGAATATAACATGCACCTCGCACAACATACACTCAACACAACACATACATGGGAGGCCGTCCTTACAATACCATAGCTGTTAATAGGACGTTAATTGATTCAAACAAACAAACAAAATCATTTTGTACATGGGAGACCGTCCTTACATAACACTGGCTGTAAATAGGAAGTTGATTTAATCAAACAAACAAACTGGACTAAACTTGCTGATCTTGTTTCAGCGCAGATAGCATCTTAAAACATCGTTCCTTAAACCCCTGGCCCTGCAGGTAGGGCTTTAGAATTGTACCTGCTGCCCCTATTGCATGATCGTAAAAGGCAACTAAATTTAGGATCTTATCTTTTCTCTTCTTCCTAACTGACTTTAACTTTCCTAATGCCTCCCTTGGCACCGCCTCACTTTTGGCCTTGAGTTGAGCGTTCGCCCCTGTGAGGAAGGCTCTGGGTTCTGTCCCCTGGCCGAGACACACCAAAGTCTATAAAAGTGGAAGTTTCTGCTCCTGCTTAGCGTTCAGCATACAGGGAGTGGGACGACTGGTTCGCCCGTTGTCGGTATAATGTGACCGGGTGGGGTGTGTTGCTTGGTGTCTTCGGCGGCATGCTTCAGTGGTATAGCACTATAAAAAGGGCAGCAGTTCCACTATACAAGAAGACACAACACGAACATACCGCAGTCTCCCAGTCCACTCACCTCGCACAACATACACGCAACACACCGCATACATGGGAGGCCGTCCTTATATGACCATAGCTGTTAATAGGACGTTAATAAATCAAACAAACAAACAAACAAACAATCGTTAAGCCCATTGTGATTTTTGGAACGATTGGATACATTTTAAGGGTTTTAGGTCCATATCTAGTCGATGGCAAAAACAACAATGCTGCACCAAGAAAACACGAATAACGTTCAAAATATTAAGTAATGCATGAGAATCGTGGATCGTGGTTTCTGAGATGCCATCTCTTTCCTTGAAGCAAAGGCTTCCTGTGTTGCGATGCCACCATACCTCAAAAAGGATCCAAGCAATTTATAACACAACAAGCAAATTCGTGGAATTGCCATACCCCGCTTTCAGGACATATTGTAGGTAAACATTATTGAGGTTAGGTTTAACCTTGGTTGAAACATGAAAAAATAAACTGAAGTCTTATTTGGAAATAAGACATTTAAATTTGTTATCAAGTTTGAAGAAAATAAGTTAATATTTATTAGATATTGTACGGAAGTGGCAGAAAATGACTTTTTTTTATTAAAGGCTAATTAAGATCTGCCAAAAGGGGCGATCGAACTTGGGTAAGCCCTTCAGGCATTTAGCTTTGTTACCAAGATTTAACAATATTAGTTTTAAAATTTGTAAGTTATTACACAGAAACTTCCGAAAATGACATTTGTTGTAAATGCTGGATCACTCTTAAAATGTCTCAACGTTTGAAGAATACCAGTAGACAAACTGTACAAACAGCTTCCACAGCTTTGTCAAACGACAGCCATCTTGTACTCAGACCTGTTTACATCTACGATTTTGGCGTAGTTTCTACGATTTTAATAGTTAAATTACGCTCTACGATTTGTAGAGAAGTTCCTACGCTTTCTTCTTAGATATTCAATAAAACATGTTCTTTGTTTCGTTGTTGTTTTCAATCGCTTCACTTCTCAAGTAAATGTGTAAACAACGTATTCATAGAAACGCTTGTCAAAATTCCTCATGTATTTCAAGCGTCGAAATGACCTGGTCTTCATGCAGAAAATGCCAAATGGGTTCCGAATGGATAACTATTGAGCTGGTAACTTTCCGATGGGTTCCTAATAATTTATATCCCGCCATTGTAAGCAGACGATGTTTAAAAGAAAACGTCAGCGGGGTGATTCACCACCGCCAAACAAGAAGACAGCAACCCAGCGATACAAGTTGTCTTACTCTGAAAATTGGAAATGTCTACAGCCCTCACGGAAAGGGGACACGTTCGTCCATTGCATGGTGTGTGGGACTGACTTTTCGTGCAAGCACGGTGGCAGTTTTGACTGCAAACGGCACGTGGAAACAAAACTCCACAAGGAGTTATATTTGCTCCAATCAAAAAATGTGTCGATGACAACATTCTTCAATTGTAATTCAACTAAATCGACTGCTGAAGAAGAGCGGACTCGGAATGTAACGAGAGCAGAATTGAAAATGTGCGAACTTATCGCTAATCAGAACATGCCCCTTAGTGTTGCTGACACGCTTCCTAAGACATTCCGTACGATGTTTCCGGACTCAAAGATAGCTGCAGGTAGGTGTAAGTTTTATCTTATTACATATTTTTGATGAAAGATGTTTTAAATGCAGACATTGCCTGTAAATAATTACGAGAGCTCAGGCAGTTCACGTGTCGACAAATAACACATTAACAGTAACTGTGATGAATAGCGTAGTTATTTTCTTGGATGATCGCTTTCAAACCCAAGGATAATACATGAAGAAACTATTCATATGTAATTTCCATTCAGCAAATTCTCCGAATAAAAAGATATAAAAAAATTACATACATTGAAACGTATAGATCTCGGTAACAGTAACACAAATGGCTGATCAAAGGGAGATAATCGCTGTAAGATACTTCAACCAAAACAAATTTAAAAATATTGCCATGCAGGCATGATTTTATGCTTTCTAAGATTGTTTAGAAGAATAGATAGAATTAAAATTGTTTATACAGTATTATATCAATATTTCAATTGTATAGAATGCTATTGTGTAAGATTGTTTTCATTGGAAAATTTATACCAATGGAGTGAACATTCAATTTTATAGTCTGAATAGTAATTTATAATTATATATTAATTACCAATTGAAAAAAATCTGTTACAGACATCAGATGTGCCCGCAATAAGACAACAGTCATGATTAAGGAAATTGCTACCCTGAAACAAGGATCCTTAGCAGACAGAATGAAAGTTCGCCCATTTACAATTTCTACAGATGGGTCCAATGATGAAAAAAGCAAACAGTATCCATTAGTTATCAGAACATTGGATACCACGACTGGAACTGTGAATTCGGAATTGTTATCAATACCAATTTGTGGAGGTTCAGCAACAGGTACCAATTTATTTCAGTTACTTCGATTTCAATCATTATTTTTTTGTAATCTATTATCTTTATTTTTTTAATTTAGATAATTTGACATAGATTTACTTATAAATACTAGCCAAGTTTGGATAATTAATGAAGATTAAAATTGTTTGGATCTGTGGATCATTTGTGTATAGAAACTGCTCTAACAATGATTTTCTGGACTAACAATCAAAATAATTTTGTAATCCAAATTTGTTTGATTTTAAGGAGAGGCCATATTTGACATGATGAACAGCGCCTTACAGGAGAGGGGCATTCCATGGTCACAGTTTATAGCTCTTGGCTGTGACAATGCAAGTGTCATGACAGGCCACAAGAAGGGAGTCTTTGCATTTGTTAAACAACAACAGCCACACATATTTTTGGCAGGATGCACCCTACATTTGGTACACATTGCAGCCAAGAAAGCAGCTGCAGCAGCTCCCCCTCCCGTGGATGATATCCTTGTAGATATATATTACTTTTTCCACAAAAGTGACAAACGCCGTTCAGCATTCAAGGGAACGCAGGCACTTTATGACTTAGAACAGAAGAAAATGCTTAAGCATGTGTGTACAAGATGGCTCAGTATTTCAAGGTAAATAAAAATAAGATATATAAAATATTTTCTTGTATTATATTTACAAGATCAGTTTTCATTTCTAACATGAATGAATTGTAAAATAAGTATGTTAAAACATGCCCTTATTTAAAAATTAATTTTATCAATTTTAAATCATCTGAATGAGTTTTCAAAGATAAATATTTATCGCCTGATTTACTCTTGATGTGTTGTAGATGTATCGACAGGATGCTGCTGAACTGAGATGCTTTAAAGGACTTCTTTAAACAACAGAAGGATGCACTAGATTTGGCAAAATCAAAGAAAGCAGTAACCAAATCCAAAGTAACAAATAAATCAAAAGAATCATCTGTGCCAGGGTATGCAGAACAGAAAATTGAGGCCATTTATTCCTTTGTAAGGTCCCCTACCAATCGCCTGTACATCCTCTTTCTTCAGTACACAATCCATGTCTATGATGACATTCTGTTGAATCTGCAGTCGGATGAGCCTAAGATTCACTTGTTGCAGCGCTCTCTACAAAAACTACTGAGGAACATTATGACAAGGTTTGTGAAGCCTGCTGCTATGCTTGGTGTAGCTGTCGACAAGGTTCAGTATAAGCAGCACTGCAACATCAAAGTCAACAAGTCGCTTGTGATTGGAGAGGAAGCCAGGAAGTTCATAGAGAATGCTGAAGTGAATTATCTTCGCACACGAAAGGTTGAGGAATTTTATAAAAATGTTATTCAATACTTTCGTGAAGTTTGCGACTACATATGCAGCAAGCTACCATTGAATGATCCTGTCTTGTCAGCTGCACAGGTAGCGGATGTGAACTTACAGACAGCTTCCAAGTCATCCGATCTTTGTTTCTTCGTTGAAAGATACCCATGCATCATTCCTCCAACAACAACCAAAGACAAACTTCTTGAGCAATTCACATTGTATCAATGTACAGATGTCAGCAGTTGTTCTGATGGTCTGACAAGGATGAATTGGTTTGGTCCAACATTGGGAAAATGCTGGATGAGGAAGGGAAACCTTTGTTCATGGAACTTTCTGTTGTAATGTGTGGAATTCTGACGATACCACACAGCAGTGCACATTGTGAAAGAGTCTTCTCTTGTGTTCGTAAAAACAGGACTGAACAACGTGCATCTCTTGGAGACAGCACTCTAGAAAGCCTCCTTATTATAAAATCATCAGGATCACCCCATGATTACACAAACAAAGAACTGGACCATATTAAAGGTTCCTATTACAGATCACTGAAAGAGTGATGACCAGTGGTTACTTGTGTCAATTCAATTACTTGTGCGTTTTTTTACTTTCTAGTCAAGTTTGATGGTTAAATAAAGACATATGAAATACCAGAAATTGTACCAAATATTCATTTCATATTATCGCTTTCAAAGATATCAGAATGTGCTAGAATTGCTCTCAGAGCATCTAGGATTTTAAATTTTTCCGGGGGAGACCCCCCGTACCCCCCTTGCGGGAGGGGGCTCTGCCGCCCCCTCCCGCACTCTCCCCACTTCGTGGCTCGGATGCTGGCTGCGCCAGCATGTACAAACTACACTTTTCAACCATAAACTACACTTAAATTCCTCCTTTACAAAAAATAGGGTAAACAGGTCTGTGTACTGCAAGCCTTTTTCAGTCTCTTGCAGATCTTGTTGGACTTTGAGAAAAACAGACAACTTTTTTGGTGAATTGTTAAAAAATCTCAATAACTGTGTCACCTCTGTTTCAACATCAGTTATTTTCTTCAAGGATTTGTTTGTATCTGTGTTTTTTCTTTGCAGATGACGTCTCCGATGGTCAGAAATATGTCGCGAATGGATCCTGCTGATGTGTTCTTAAGTGTTTTAAGTCCTCAACTCCAAGACTTTCTGCAAGCATTAGTAATCTACCCATTTTTCTGTTGGTATTAGACTCTTTCTCTAACCAATATGTTGCCAAAAAAGCTTTCTAGAGAATATCATACTGGTGTGAGTCTCTGTAGTTAAGCTGTTTTTGAAATGTTGACACCCGGCTAACAATTCATCCCGAATTATTGTTTGATGTTTAGTTAAGAGGACTTGATATGATCTGTGAACATGCTCGATTTGAAGCGTGTTGAAGGCATTGTCGAAAAGGTCTCGTTCTTGTTCTGGCTGGATTTGCTGTTGTGTTTTGTGCACAGCAGACAGCAGACGCCTTCACCCTCCACATAAACAGGCCACCAAATTCCAGTTTCATCGGAATAATTTGACTTTCTGAAGAGCCATTCGTGTTGGAATTGGTCTTTTTATTACTAGTTTTAAAACCATGATCATCTGAAATGTTGCTACACCCATCCTTTCGGCAGAGGTAATAATGATGAATTTTTTGTCCTTCTGGAAAAGTTTAGAAAGAAGGATAAATGTATCGTCCTCGGAAAGAGTTTGACATGACTGAGATATTTGGAGGGGCAATCTCTTGAACATTGTAACGTATTGATACGTATCTCATGTTTGCGAGATAAAAGCTTCTTTTTAAGGTAGTCACACTGTAATTATGTCATTTTTTTATATCATTTTAATCTTAATTTTTGTTGATGTTTTATAACAATATATTACGCTTGTGAATGCTATCCACCAAATTTTTAGGTAGCAGAAAACAGAAGATCTGAGGAAATTTGGAAAATAACATAAGTTTTACAAATGCCTGCATAGCTAGAGAACCCTTCATGTTACATATACAAAAGTATACATGTATATATTTTTAATCTACACACTATATGCTATTAAGTTATGATATCATCAGAGAAGTAAACTCATTTTTGGCGTATTCCCGAACATTTGTATACCATGGAAACCACAGTAAAAAAGTTTTTAAAAAAATGCTAAATTTGTGTGTTTTTGACCCAAAATTGCAAAAAAACTTACTCAATTTTTTTTATTACACCTACTTTAAATCAAAGATATTTATCTCAGCGACAAAATAAAACTGAATTTTCTATAGGTCAATTAGGTGGATTTTTCAATATCATGGATAAGCTTGCCTCCTGCGTGCGCTGTCGTATACGACTGGAACTTGCACGCATTAAACAAGCCTGCACTGGGGTCGAGTTTGTGACCCGGTCCCAGACAGTGATAGGAAATGTAATGCCATGCCTGAGCGGTTCGCACACAAACTGCCGTGCAAATTCTGTCGTCTGCATGGCTCATCTTCCACTGTACAATACACGACATTTACCATATGGTCAACATTTGAACCTTAGCAGGGAAGATGAGCTGAAAATACAAACAATCATCAATGCAACATTTTCGGCCCCTACACTTAATAAAATCACAACCCTACAAACAACAAACAAAACAGAATGTCTCAACCACCGTGCTTTCACATATGCACCAAAAAGCATCCTGTGGGGGAGAAATTTCAATAGACTGTGTCATTCAGCCGTTCACTCTGACACAGTAGGCACAGGCCAATCAGCACTCATCTTGAGTAAGAAGATTGGCCTGAAATACCACCGACATGATCCCTTCTGGAAAGGAATGGTCAGAAGGGACTACACCGATAGGTACCACGCAACACGAAAACGCACCGTGAAATACAAATTCAGAAGACATAGGAAAACTAAAGAAAAGAAACCGCAAAACACGAGTACAGTCACTTTACGTGAACGGCACACCAGAACAATGCAACACACACAATTATGGAGTAAACATTGTAACCCATTAAACATGAACATGAACACTCGAATATATAACTTAATACATTTCACTCACCACATATAGAACAAACAATTGGCAAATCCACGATGCCCATTACATGCCTTATTTAAAAAACAAACTTTCCTATCATTGTTTACCCTAGCAGGCTCCAACGACAAATGGTGCACTGCAACGCATAATTTATTATGGCATAAATGCGACACCTGTTGATGGGAGGCCAAATGTTGGCAGTTGTGGAACAAGAAGTACTGTAGGCGAGGTACAGTGACACGGCGCCTATGATTGCTAAACATAAGGCGTATGACACCATATCCGTCTTTATTTACTGTATCTACCGAATTGTGACAATGATCACTGGAAACTGTAAGCTGTGACAGACGAGCAACAAAATGTCATCGTGTTTCGTCCCTCGTCGTGCGCCGTCCGCCGTGCGTCGTGTGTAAAACTATTTATACAAAAGCCTACTCCTCCTAAACCCTTGAGTGAATTACATCCATATTTGGTGTGAAACATCCTTGGGGAAGGACAATCATATTTTAAATAAATGAGATAGGTCCGACCCTTAGGAACAGAGGGGCGGGGCCCAAAAAGGACAAATTTTCTTAATTTAAGCTTTTAAATCCTTGGATGGATTTCATCCCTATTTGGTGTGAAACATCATTGAGGAAGGACAATCATATTTTATATAAATGAGCCTGGTCCGACCCCTAGAGGCTGAGGGGTGGGGCCCAAAAAGGACAAATTTTCTTAATTTAAGCTTTAAAATCCTACTCCTCTTTCATCCTTGGATGGATTTCATTCATATTTCGTGTGAAACGTCATTGGGGAAGGACAATCATATCTTATATTAATGAGCCTGGTCAGACCCCTAGGGGCTGAGGGATGGGGCCCGAAAAAAGGGCCAATTTTCTTAATTTTAGCTTTAAAATCATACTCCTCCTTTATCCTTGGATGGATTTCATCCATATTTGGTGTGAAACACCATTGGGGAAGGACAATCATATTTTTAGTAAATGAGATAGGTCCGACCCCTAGGAGCAGAGGGGCGGGGCCCAAAAAGGACAAATTTTCTTAATTTAAGCTTTTAAATCCTACTCCTCTTCATCCTTGGATGGATTTCATCCCTATTTGGTGTGAAACATCATTGAGGAAGGACAATCATATTTTATATAAATGAGCCTGGTCCGACCCCTAGGGGCTGAGGGGTGGGGCCCAAAAAGGACAAATTTTCTGAATTTTAGCTTTAAAATCCTACTCCTCCTTCATCCTTGGATGGATTTCATCCATATTTGGTGTGAAACATCATTGGGGAAGGACAATCATATTTTATATAAATGAGCCTGGTCCGATCCCTAGGGGCTGAGGGATGGGGCCCGAAAAAAGAGCCAATTTTCTTAATTTTAGCTTTAAAATCATACTCCTCCTTTATCCTTGGATGGATTTCATCCATATTTTGTGTGAAACACCATTGGGGAAGGACAATCATATAGGTCATCCTGACCTATTATAATCGTGTTTCGTCCGTCGTCGTGCGGCGTGCGTAAGACTATTTATACAAAAGCCTACTCCTCCTTAACCCTTAAGCGGATTACATCCATATTTGGTGTGAAACATCATTGGGGAAGGACAATCATATTTTATATAAATGAGCCTGGTCCGACCCCTAGGGGCTGAGCGGTGAGGCCCCAAAAGGGCAAATTTTCTTAATTTAAGCTTTTAAATCCTACTCCTCTTTCACC
Source organism: Argopecten irradians irradians (assembly GCA_004382745.1). Lineage (NCBI taxonomy): Eukaryota > Metazoa > Mollusca > Bivalvia > Pectinida > Pectinidae > Argopecten > Argopecten irradians. The sequence goes on from SAYR01030199.1 coordinate 582,292, forward strand.
ATTGGATGGATTTCATCCATACTTGGTGTGAAACATCATCGGGGAAGGACAATCATATTTTATATAAATGAGCTGGGCCCGACTCCTCGGGGCTGAGGGGTGGGGCTCCAAAAGTGCAAATTTTCTTAATTTTAGCTTTAAAATCCTACTCCTCCTTCATCCTTGAATGGATTACATCCATATTTGGTGTGAAACATCATCGGGGAAGGACAATCATATTTTATATAAATGAGCTTGGTCAAGCTCCTAGGAGCTGAGGGGTGGGGCACCAAAAGTGCAAATTTTCTTAATTTTTGCTTTAAAGTCCTACTCCTTCGTTCTTGAATGGATTTCATCAATATTTGGTGTGAAACATCATTGGGGAAGGACAATCATATTTTATATAAATAAGCCTGGTCCGACCCCTAGGGGCTGAGGGGTGGGGCCCCAAAAGGGCAAATTTTCTTAATTTAAGCTTTAAAATTCTACTCCTCTTTCACCATTGGATGGATTTCATCCATATTTGGTGTGAAACATCATCGGGGAAGAACAATCATATTTTTTATACATGAGCTTGGTCCAACCCCTAGGGGCTGAGCGGTGGGGCCCCAGAAGTGCAAATTTTCTTAATTTTAGTTTTAAAATCCTACTCCTCCTTCATCCTTGAATGGATTACATCCATATTTGGTGTGAAACATCATCGGGGAAGGACAATAATATTTTATATAAATGAGCTTTGGTCCAACTCCTAGGGGCTGAGGGGTGGGGCCCCAAAAGGGCAAATTTTCTTAATTTTAGCTTTAAAATCCTACTCCTCCTTCATTTCATCCACATTTGGTGTGAAACATCATTGGGGGAGGACAATCATATGCTATATAAATGAGCCTGGTCCGACCCCTAGGGGCTGAGCCCCAAAAGGGCAAAATGTCTTAATTTTAGCTTTAAAATCCTACTACTCCTTCATCCTTGAAATTATTTCATCTATATTTGGTGTAAAATATCATGTAGGAAGGACAACCATATTTTATATAAATGAGATAGGTCCGACCCCTAGGGGCTGAGGGGTGGGGCCCCATATGGGGAAATTTTCTTAATTTTAGCTTTAAAATCATACTCCTCCTCCATCCTTGGATGAATTTCATCCATATTTGGTATGAAACATCATTGGGGAAGGACAATCATATTTTATATAAATGAGATAGATCCGACCCCAAGGGGCTGAGGGGTGGGGCCCCAAAAGGGCAAATTTAGCTGGCACACTTCCTTTTTTAGGTTTCGGTCTCCAACATGCAAACATTTTCGTAAAGATTTTGGTATTCCAAGATGGCCCCTGGCCACCTTCCTGTTTTCAGGTTTCAGTCTTTGATCTCAAGGAAAATTGGTCTATAGGTTTTAATTGATTCAGAAGGGGAACTTTAGGTGAGGACAATCATATTTTATAAAGGACCAAGCTAAGACCCATTGGGATAGTACGGCGGAGGACCAAAATGGGAGCTTTGCTGAAATTTGGCTTTAAAATCAGACTCCTCCTTATATTAATCCTTGAATGTGTTACAACCATTTATGGATGAAGGGCTACCAAGATTGTTCAACGAATGACATTTACCTATTTCAGAAACTTACATATTCAACTAAGGAGTTCCTTGTATTGTTTATATTAATCGTTAACCAATACTTTATATTGTGACTTTGTTGTTTTGTGCAATTAGTCAGATGACCGTTAAGGCCCATGGGCCTCTTGTTCAATATCTCACCTGGCAGCATGGCGTCCATTTCATCCTCAAGTAAAGCTAGCAAATCTGGTATAGAGCCACTTACGCATTAACCGCAAAATCTTAATCTCAAACCCATTTTTCACCAAAAACAATTTCTGGACTATGAAGCCTGTATTAAACCATTCACATTCAGTGCACCAATTCTAGGCTATATCTATTTTGTATTTTTTTATGCATCCATTTATACAGAGATCCATGGCTTCTGTTGTTTGCTACCTTAGTTTTGGATCGAACTAAGGGAGATAATCACTGTGGAAGAGGTCAAGGTCAACCAATGGTAAAATCAGAGTTATTTTTGACGGAAAAATCACAATTTTTTTTTGAAAAATGTAATACATAATTTAGTAATTAACTCTTGAAGATGATTTATATAAAAAAAATTCTTCCATGACTGGTTTTTGGGAATTTATAACAATATTTCACCCGATTATCTCCCTTTGCGGTTAACACAACATGGAACCAAAGTTGGTAAAAAAATAATAATAATTTTTTTTTTAATATTGGGAAAGATGTAATTAATAATTTGAAACCAATTATACATAATTCTATCCATTGATTTTCTGTAAACTTGCGTTCGAAAGTTGTATCTGGTATTATCCGCCAACATATCCATTTATGTCCATTCAGCCATTAAGACCTTTGTTTTCACTCTACGCATTAGATAATGCATACATAAAATGCACAATGCATACCATAAGTATATGAATATAAATAACAGTCAATACAGAGGAATTATATGATATTAAAGCTATATTTTTGTGAATGATCAAGAGTTATCCCCCTTGAAAAATTGCAAAAATTACAACACCTGTAGTAATACCCGGTGACACAAAATCATGTTCTCTACTTCATATTTTTGTGCAAAATTTAAACATTCGGATAACATAAAGCAGTATTTGTACTCAAAATTGGTAATCCTGGTCAGGTACACTGAAAGCAGGTCTGTGATTTTCACAATAGATAAGAAATTAGACGGTAGTAGAAACACTCTTTTAAAAAATTCCACCATTTCGGGCAGCGACTCGTCTAACACTTTTATGGAACTGGTGACCCTCGGTTGATCAACTTTTTCCTGTGTAAAAGTTGACCTGAGTCCATCTTCCCCATTTCTTTTATAAATGGTCATTAAATGTTGAAGTGTCAATCCAGATCCAGGCACTTTTTCAACAGTTGGACGTTTAAGAATTCCTTGTGAAATTAAAACTTCCAAGGAGCGAATGTTTTTAGACTTTTCTCGTGCAAACATGAAAGCCCTACACACAGCAAGCAGAGAAAAACTTCTTTTCTATGGAGTAAATCTGATAAGGCTTTTACATCCTCGCAGGCGTCATGTGCACCATAACTGTAACTTTCTCCAAATAGTTATTTGGCTAGGCTTTCTAGGCTTTCTTGTTTGTAATTTGATTGTCAGGGGAACGCTTTTCGGAAAACACCGATAGAGTCAATACAACCAAATGTGCTTGACAAAAGCTGATCCAATTTATTGACCTTTTTGGCTGCATTAACAATAACAGGAAAGCCAAATCTTCGATCATTATGAGCAATAAGTATTGGATTTTGGTACTTTTCAAGAAATTCGCAGAAATTCTGAAGACCATCAGCTATAGAAAATGTATCCTTCTTGTTCTCATTAGCGATAAGTTCACCATTGCTGTTGATAGATATTCCTGTCACTTTGGAGGCCTCCTCTTCGATAGGTATAGTAGGTAAGATGTAGCTGTTGTAAACCTCCCCAGTGTCTACTACATGGGCAGCAATCTGGGTAATTTGAGGCATGGTCTGTCCTCGTACTCAAATGATAAAAGGATAAAAAACAATAGATACAAAGATCTATATTGCTGCGTAATAGGGGTCTAAAAGACCTATTGAGGCGTCGCAGACTTCGAATAAGATATGTCGTTCTGGGAGGAGGAAAGTAAACATTCGGGGTGTAAACAAAGTAATTTTCTCGTCCCAGGTAGACGGATCCCGCGAATGAACAACAAAGAGTTGTAATAAATTCAACCTCACATTTATTAAATCATATATAAAATTAATACAAATATGATAAGTAAATGATTTTACAAACAGTCGAGTACATCAACTAACCTCACTGGTCGGGGCTTTCCCCAAGAATGTTTGGGGTTACGTCACCCCAATTCGGGGCACCTGATTGGGGCAGAGCTCGGGGCTCTCCTCGGGGCTACTCAGGGCAACCCCTAGCAAACGCACTAATATTTTATAACTTAGTAATAAAAATGTTTCCGATATAAATTATCGGTTTTACTAACGTGCCTGGTGCCTTTGAATAATAAATAAACAATTAAATAAATAAATTTGGAGTTTCCAGTAAGGTAAAATTACCTTGTATCTATCTATATATATTTTGTATTACAAATCATAAACAAAGATGTCAGCGCCCAGGAGAGGACGTATTAAATTACTACTGACAGCATTACTGGATACATAGATGTAAATATGTGTTAACGACTATTACGATGATAAGATAAAGTTATCTCAGGTATATTATTCTACTAAATAGAGCCAAAGATTTATAAATAATGCATTTAAACGGCAATCATAACTGACACAGGTGATTGCAATAATCTGACCTAGATAACGCAGATACATATTTTCGTAACACTGCCCTCCTCCTAGTCAATATTTGGTCTCCATATAAAAATGATAAATTACAACAATGGAGAAAATATGCCCTAACATTTACATTTAAAATGACAACATGTTAGATGTACATCGGATAAGTTTATGGTAAAACTCCTGATTACATTACAATGCCTTTCAAACACATAACATTAAATGCTTGAAAATTGACAGAGAATATAAATAGTATTACATCAACAATATAACCATGAATGTCAAGTAATGATGGACATAAAGAAATTGAAGTTATTTAATTTATGCAAAGAAATTATTACTTTGACCACTTCAATTCTCATTCAACAATAACAATGGCATACATTTCAAATATGTATGAGTATCAATAAAAACATTGATTCTTTAGATATTATTTAGCAACAATAAGTAACAATGACAACTATATTATTAACTGTATAACAATGACAATAATACACTCTATTATTAATTTCAGTAGTATTTCAATACTACATGGGATATTAAAAATATTCACAGGGTTGTATCCCATTAACAATAGATAAATATTGATAATCTTCAATAACTTGTGGAGAATAATAATAAACTCACAAACAACAAAATAATCCTTGTTTAAAAACAGATTTTATATAATACAGGATCTGTCTATTCCTGATAGCAATAACAATATAGAACAATGCCTATATATATGAAAAACATGAAAAATAAATAATTTATTAGTAACAGGTATTATAAGTTGATTAGAATAACAGAGTACCTTACAATGTGCTTTAAACCTGTTCCATATACTATAAGGTCCCCCGACCATCCTCCCAGATATTACTGCCTAACTCTTAACTCTAAAATTCCCAAAAATATGCACAACATGTACCTATTGTATCTAATGTAACATTTCTAGCTTCTCCCTGATCCTAACCCCCAAGTTGTACAACCTATAAAAATCTGATTCAATGTCTAATTCTACTAACTCCTTTACTGTATCAGGGAGAAGTACAGGCCTAATATTCTCTCCATACCGTAAAAAATTTAAAATTGTCCTAAAATGTAATGGGTCCCTATCAACGAAATAATTGGTTATACTTGGTAACAACAAATCGGTGAAAAAACATCCGCTTACCACAGTCAGGGTTGCCCTGGAGGTTCTGAATTTAGTACCACCTATATCCAATATTACATGGTCATCATCACTAGTGACATCACTGGTCTTGAATGTAGTTGCCTCACTCGGTCTAGGGCTCTCTGGCACTGATACGTACTGTGATACTGCCTCGGTGTCCCATTAACAAGGAAGGCTAGTTCGTCTGAATGGTCCTCATTGATGTCCTGGAGGTCATCATGTCTGGCCCGCTTTGCTGGTGGTGCACCCTGGGTTCCTCTAGACGGCTGATGTGGTGGCAGTTCCTCACTCACTCTCTCCACTAATGAAGGTATCCTCCTCCTAAATTCATCAAGAATGGCAGTCGCCTCCGCCCCTTGCTTTCCAGTCTGGCGGCAATATAGAATCAAATTACTCGGCTTAACACCGTTACGGCAACCCTCATGGCTGGCATTTGGTCTATTGAAGGTGCGCTGGCACACCGGACACATGTATCCTAGCATGGAATGCTGCTCAAGGAGATGTCGCCTGGCATGGTCTCTTAAACGGGCACAAAGTGCATTTGAGCTTCATCTGGAAGATGATGAAGATGAACTTAATATTCCATAAGACATAGGAATATTCTTACATTGTATGGAGTACATACTTTTTATTCATGTACTTCTAAGTAATGCTTATGGATATCATTTCCATATTATAGCTTTAAAGTTTTGTCAATTATCATTATAATGCAACAACATATTAGTATCTGTACCACAAGTACAATATTGTGTTAACAATTTAGCAATATAATTTGCTTGAGAATTGATACTTTGTCAATTAACTGTGAAGTTCCTTCACATCATATTTCAAATCAAATTCATTTGAACTTCAATAGCATGTATTCACCACCTAGCCACTAGCCACTTGTATGAAGTTCCTTCACATAATATTTAAAATCAAATTCATTTGAACTTCAATAGCATGTATTCACCACCTGTTTCAGGTAATTGTAATTATATTGAGTTATAATTACTGTTTTATAACGACATGTTTATTCATACAAAAACTTCAAACACAACCAAGAACATCAACATTGTTCAACTCAACATTTTTTAAAATTTCAACCAGTGTTTTGCTGTGTCACCTTGGTAGGGTTTGAAATGATCGTGATGGACTACCTTAGGCTTTGACCGAGGTGTCTCTTGAATACGGTATATGACATCATTCAGAACTTCAGTCACGGTATATGGTCCATGCCATAAATTTTGTAATTTCTGGCATTTACCTACATTGCCTAGCTGGATTATATAACCAGACTAAGTCACCTCTACAATGTGTAGATTGTTTACTTTTACTTTCGTAACAATATAAAAGAGAGACCAAAAACCATTGAAAAGAATAATAGTAGAAAATATATATATAATTTTTTTTTTTTTTTTGTAAAAACTATGAAATTGAGTAATTTAATTGTTGGTAGAAAAGTAATTTAATTGTTGGTAGAAAAGTAATTTGTGTATGGTTTGATTTTTTACTTACTTAGACCTGTAGTTTCCAAGTCAAATGTGATGTTTGTCAACTGTCGACCGTTTGGATCCAGCTTTTTAAATTGACCCTTTGGAACAGCCTCTGGGATGTGCTCTATGTCTACATTTTCCTCTAAGCTAATTCCTGAAATTTCAAAAGTATACACACATGATCTTTTTACAACTTGTGATATTACCAATAATTACAATTATCCTAAATTTGTCAAACACACGAGACATACAGCTTCAAAAAAGCAATATGATGCATGTAAAAATAGCATTACCTTCAATTGCTGACAGCAACAAAATATAGTCTGATGGAATATGTCAAAAGAAATTTCAAACTCTGTAGAAAAATTTAAACATCATGCAAAAATAAAACAAAATAAAACAGAAAAAGTATCAATAACTCAAAAACAACTGTTTTAGATATTGGAAATAAAATCCAGGAAATTAAAGAGGCATTTCTTCAATCAATACAGTTTTATGAAAACATATGTAGTAAATTTTGCCGGACATGTCAGAGGTGGCTTGCACACGAAAGTCAAGGGATTCTGAAGCACCATAATGATGGGATTTCGGAGCCCTGAGAGTTACCTCCTTGTTGGTGTGTTCGCACTGTTGTGATGAGCCAAGATCAGCATATTGAACAGATTGCGCAATAATTGGTTTGAGAAGTAACTCTAGACGTTCACGAAGAGCACTGTCTTTTAATGCTGCCTTGTAAGGTAGACTTCTGTGTCGATATGTCTCGTCAGGCTTTCTCATAAAACCACAGAAATCAGACTTACACTTCGAGTGATCTCCAAATTGATGTGGGACTAAAGCAGAGAGATTGTCTGCAAGATAATCTGGTTTCCACTTTTGCTAAGTTTGACACCCTTTTCATGATGTAAAGCATACAAACTTTTACCTATATTTTGACGACATGGTTTTTGTCCAAACGCTTCTTCATCTCAAGTCCAAGTTCACTCTTTAGCTTTGATATTAAGATATTGTCCCCATCACCCTCTAATATTTCAACAGGTGCCCCATCTTCTGACATTTGTTGTATGCCCTTCACACCTGCAAAACTTTCCATTGATCTTGCACCCCCAGAATGATTATGTACACATCGATGTTTTCACTTTTTCACCTGGTCTTTTCCTTTTCCACCATTTACATACAGCACAGGTGCGGTGTAGAACAATGGCCTTAACAACTTTCTTGCCGTATTCGCGCTTGCTCATGAAAAAGGTATGCGCTGCAATAAAAAAGAATTACTAAAAACATGCTAGTTAGAATACAGGCATAATATAATATATCTGTGAAGTAGAATCTCCAAGGCCTGGTTGATGATTAAAAGCCGATATAAAGTTGGTATCACTTGATTCATAAAACATTCATTTTTGATTTCAAGAAAACATATATATATGGGTATGATTTTGTTTTTTAAAGTAAGAAGCGGGTGCAAAAATTGTACAAAATTTTGACTGGATATTTTGGCAAAAAATCATTTAATCATGATTTAAAAATTGTCACCAAATAGTGATTAGCATATATTGTTTATAACCTTTAAAAACAATTCTATTTAACAAATCTAAATTTACTTACATGTTAAACTATCAAAACTACGTTTATGCCAGGCTGTATCTGCACTACACGTCATTCCTTTCCTTTTTTGGCATGGGAACTGGCCAAGAAGTCGTTTTCGGGTTTTGTTGGGGGAAGTCTCTCCTTTTGAACTTCGCTGTCTATGTTTCCTTTTCGCAGGTTTGAAGTTGACTGGAGTGAAAGTACTACTGAAATAAAATAAAAATAAAAACAGCACACATTAAGTTTAACAAAACAAAAAACATCAGTCAGCTATAAATGTAATAACATCATCACTTCTGCCTCCCTTTTATGTGGCTGATACAACAAAACTATTCAAAATGCTGGCTTTGAAATATATACGTAAAAACATACCTTTTTGACCTGTGTTTGTGACTGGTAGCAGCATGTTGGGAAGAACTAGAAGCTGTACTGTGTAGAGAGGATGTTACATCATCAGGTACTGGTTCAGGTGTGTCCAAAACACAGGAGGGCATTTTTTATGTCGCGAATATTTTGCTTGAAAATACATTTCACAATGATTTATTACTGAAGAAGAAACTAACAACCACAAAACAAAAGTTATCATTTATCAGTATTCAATATATATTTATGGCTGATACTTTTTATGGTGGCTAGTCTTCCATTTCAAATAAGTGTGACAAGAGAAAAAATGTAGCAGCCAGACCAGGGTTTGAAGTCAGGACCCCCTACCACTAGCCTGGTACTCTACCACTGAGCTACATGGCCAGCTTTGTAAATTTGATTTATAATATTCCAATACATCACACACAAGTCAATGCCAAATTTGTTATCAGTATGGCTGTGTGGTCATTAACAGTTTTTCATACTTAACACTTGGTGAAGCATCTGTCAAGGCCCACGTTCCCAAGTCATCTAGGTAATCATCACCTGGAACAACGTTACTTTCTAGGATACTAGCCGATTCCTCAGTAGCAATGTCTCTGAAAAACAAATGCTCTTCGTTAACTGTATATTTTTATGTATAGCTCCATATTTACAGTACATAGTGCATGCAGAAACTTGTAAACAAAAAGTTTGATATAAAACTTTTTTGTATCACAAGACATCTCATTATTATTTGTTTTCATCCGAACACTTAAAAGTTACAAAATATGTGATTATGAATGAAAGTGTTAATCTGTTATGCATAAATTCATGTTTATGAATTATCAGTTTATAATTTATATGTATACATACTCCATTTCCCTTTGAAATGCTTCCTTAGCAGCATTCTCAGTGGATATCTTTGCTATTTCTTCAACAAAACCTCCTGCCCTCCTCTCAATTTTCTTCGGATTTGGATTACTAATGGGCTCCATGTTCAGTATGGATAGGAAATTGTTCACTCTATCTGGACCACCAAGACTGTCAATCATTGCTATTACAAAATAAAGCAAATATTAATTTACTTCAAAATAAAATATATCTTTATACATCACACATCATGACATGAAAGTCAGTATCAGTAAGGAACAATTATAAAATAATCAAGAATTATTTTGGTTGGGAAAATGCTGATTTTTGCAATTATTGGAGAGGGGGCAATGACAAAGAAATATAAAAAAACACTTTATACATTATCGATCGGTTTACCGGTGTGAAATTAGTATAATATTCGCTGAAGTACATGTTCTTGTCCCGTATATCGTTACAAATAAATGTTATCACACGAGGTACTCAACAACGCCTAGTTTAGTGTAGATCGAGAAGCAAGGTGCGCCGATTTTATTCAGCCCTGCAGGTAGGGCGTTAGAATTGTACCTGCTGCCCCTATTGCATGATCGTAAAAGGCGACTAAATTTAGGATCTTATCTTTTCTCTTCTTCCTAACTGACTTTATCTTTCCTAATGCCTACCTTGGCACCGCCTCACTTTTGGCCTTGGGTTGAGCGTTCGCCCCTGTGAGGAAGGCTTTGGGTTCTGTCCCCTGGCCGAGACACACCAAAGTCTATAAACAAGTGGAGTTTCTACTGCCTGCTTAGCGCTCAGCAAACAGGGAGTGGGACGACTGGTTCGCCCAGGTGTCAGTATAATGTGACGGGGAGTGTGTTGTTTGTGTCTTTCGGCGGTATGCTCCAGTGAATATAGCACTATAAACAAGGGCCCAAGGCTTAACGGTCATCGACTACATTGGCAAGATAGTAAAATTAATTATTAATGGTGTCACTTTGTCAGCACCATATCAGGAATCATTTTCAATTCTTGTCAACAAATCCTCATTTCAAACAAAAAGCCAAAGCCCTTAACATATAGGAAATTAATTAGATAGTAGTGTCAGGTAGCCGTCTTCGATTTGTGATGCGGCATGTAGTGGTCGGCCACCTTGGGATTTCGGATCGACCCGAAAAATAACAACTTTGTCGGGACCATGTACAGGAATCATTTCATGCAAGTTTAGCCAAGTATCGCACCGGTAGAACTTGAGAAGAAGTTCAAATTGTTTTCAAGAATCGGCGGCTGTGGCGCCATCTTGGATTTCGGATCGACCCGAAAAATAAAACACTTTGTCGGGACCATGTCAGGATCATTTCATGCAGGTTTCAGTCAAATCGCACAGGTAGAACTGAAAAGGAAGTTCAAAATGTGTTTTCAAGATGGCGGCTTGTTGGGTGCGCGGCATTCTTAGCATTTCGGGACGACCCGAAAAATAACAAACACTTTGTCGGGACATGTCAGGATCATTTCATGCAATTTCAGTCAAATGCACAGGTAGAACTTTGAAGAAGGCTTCAAAATGTGAAAAGTTAAGCGCAAGGCGCACGGCGCACGGACGGGTAGAAGACCCTATAAAGGGCAACAGTTTCCACTATACTTTGTTTGTCTTGTTTGTTTTGATTAATTAAGTCCTATTAACAGCTATGGTCATGTTAAGGACGGCTTCCCCATGTATGTGGTGTGTTGCGGGTGTTATGTTGTGCGGTGGGCATGTTTTGGGAGACTGCGGTATATTCATTGTTGTGTCTTCTTGTATAGTGGAAACTGTTGCCCTTTTTATAGTGCTATATCCACTGAAGCATGCAGCCGAAGACACCAAGCAACCACCCACCCGGTCACATTATACTGGACAACGGGCGAACCAGTCGTCCCAATACTGTATGCTGAAACGCTAAGCAGGAGCAGAACTACCACTTTTATAGACTTTGGTGTGTCTCGGCCAGGGGCACAGAACCCAAGAGCCTTTCTCACGAGGGCGAACGCTCAACTCAAGGCCAAAAGTGAGGCGGTGCCAAGGGAGGCATTAGGAAAGATAAAGTCAGTTAGGAAGAAGAGAAAAGATAAGATCCTAAATTTAGTCCGTTTTACGATCATGCAATAGGGGCAGCAGGTACAATTCTAGACGCCTACCTGGGCAGGGCATATAACAAGAGACACAACACGAACATACTGCAAGTCTCCCAAAACACGCACCCACGCACTTCAAAAACACGCTACACACTGCATCATGGGAGGCCGTCTTTAACATGACCCTAGCTTAATAGGACTCAAATAAAACAAACACAAACAAAATATTCACGCTGTGTGTTGCCTCCGGTAGGGAACACGGTTGAAAAATGCCCGCCAATCATGATTCTGGCAACTTTAAATATAGATAGATAACCGCAGTCCTTTCATGAAGCTCCCCATAGATGTTATATCAGTATGTGAAGTGGTACAGGGCCAAGGACACATTTTTTTTACAAAAATTTTAGACTACTTTAGCACACATGAAGTAACAACTATCCACCGCCACCTTCCATGACTCGTTTATATCAGTCGCTCACTATCATGCTTCTTGTGATGCAGTATAGTGGCTCGTCACAATTCGGGCCCTGCAGGTAGGGCGTAGAATTGTACCTGCGCCCCTATTGCATGATCGAAAAAGGCGACTAAATTTAGGATCTTATTTTTCTTTCTTTCCTAACTACTATATCTTTCCTAATGCCTCCTTAGGCACGCCTCACTTTTGGCCTTGGTTGAGCGTTCGCACCCCTGTGAGGAAGGCTTTGGGTTCTGTCCCTGCCGAGACACACCAAAGTCTCTAAAAAGTGGTAGTTTCTACTCCTGCTTAGCGCTCAGCAAACAGGGAGTGGGACGACTGGTTCGCACCGTTGTCAGTATAATGTGACCGGATGGGGTGTGTTGCTTTTGTGTCTTCGGCGGTATGCTTTTTGTTGTTTGTTTGTTTGTTTGATTTATTAACGTCAGCTATTAAACAGCATGTCATGTAAGGAGCGCCTCCCATGATCGTTGTGTTGCGTGTCATGTGTGGCGAGGTGGAGTGTACTGGGAGACTGCAGTTAGTCGTGTTGTGTCTTCTGTATAGTGGAACTGTGCCCTTTTTATTAGTGCTATACACTGAGAGTGCAGCGAAGACACCAAGCAAACATCCCACCTCGGTCACAGTTATACCTGACAACGGCGAATCCGTCGCCACTCCCTGTGATGGTCTGAACGCTAGAGAGAATGCAGATAACTACGGCACTTTTATAGAACTTTGGTGTGTTCGGCCAGTGGGCAGAGACGCAGAGCTTCTCACAGGGCAACGCTCAACGAAAGACAAAAGTGAGGCGGTGCCAAGGGAGGCATACGAAAGATGAAAGTCAGTTGGAAGAAGGAGAAAAATAAGATCACTGCGAATTTAGACGCTTTTACGATCATAGCAATAGGGGCGGTATGCTTCAGTGATATAGCACTATAAAAAGGGCAACAGTTCCACTATACAAGAAGACACAACACGAACATACCGCAGTCTCCCAGTACACTCACCTCGCAAAACATACACGCAACACACTGCATACATGGGAGGCCGTCCTTACATGACCATAGCTGTTAATAGGACGTTAATAAATCAAACAAACAAACAAACAAATCGTCACAATAGCTGTGGTCTGCTGAGAGAGATCGCTTCTTTTTTTTTCTTTGGCGCAGGTAGCGTAAGTTTCGAAGAAATGAACCGAACCTTCTCACTCCGCTTTGAATTCACAGAGGCCGCCATTTGTAAATAACGGCACATGGACGTAACTCTGTCGGGCGGATATAGAATTCCCTATGTTTGGCGAGTACATGCATATCATTATCTTTCGGCCAACATCGTAATATTTACCGGAAGTCTTACTTAGAGTGTGATTACCCTAACAGTTTTTGGTTTGGTTTGTTTATTTTTACGTCCTATTAACAGCCAGGGTCATGTAAGGACGTGCCAGGTTTGTTGGTGGAGGAAAGCCGGAGTACCCGGAGAAAAACCACCGGCCAACGGTCAGTACCTGGCAACTGCCCCACATGGGATTCGAACCCGCTTCCCAGAGGTGGAGGGCTTGTGGTAATATGTCGGGACATCTTAACCACTCGGCCACCGCGGCCCCAAAAACAGAGATCAACTTCCGACTTGTAGGTCCAAGACTGACACAGTTTTCGAATAGATTCAATAAGCTTGCATTTTT
>SAYR01030199.1:596469-613117 GCA_004382745.1 Argopecten irradians irradians
ATGCCGCCGAAGACACCAAGCAACACACCCCACCCGGTCACATTATACTGACAACGGGCGAACCAGTCGTCCCACTCCCTGTATGCTGAACGCTAAGCAGGAGCAGAAACTACCACTTTTATAGACTTTGGTGTGTCTCGGCCAGGGGACAGAACCCAGAGCCTTCCTCACAGGGGCGAACGCTCAACGCAAGACCAAAAGTGAGGCGGTGCCAAGGGAGGCATTACGAAAGATAAAGTCAGTTAGGAAGAAGAGAAAAGATAAGATCCTAAATTTAGACGCCTTTTACGATCATGCAATAGGGGCGGTATGCTTCAGTGATATATCACTATAAAAAGGGCAACAGTTCCACTATACAAGAAGACACAACACGAACATACCGCAGTCTCCCAGTACACTCACCTCGCAAAACATATACGCAACACACTGCATACATGGGAGGCCGTCCTTACATGACCATAGCTGTTAATAGGACGTTAATAAATCAAACAAACAAACAAACAAATCGTCACAATAGCTGCGGTCTGCTGAGAGAGATCGCTTCTTTTTCTTTGGCGCAGGTAGCGTAAGTTTCGAAGAAATGAACCGAACCTTCTCATCCCGCTTTGAATTCACAGAGGCCGCCATTTGTAAATAACGGCACACGGACGTAACTCTGTCGGGCGGATATATAATTCCCGATGTTTGGCGTGTACATGCATATCATTATCTTTCGGCCAACATCGTAATATTTACCGGAAGTCTTACTTAGAGTGTGATTACCCTAACAGAGATCAACTTCCGACTTGTAGGTCCAAGACTGACACAGTTTTCGAATAGATTCAATAAGCTTGCATTTTTGAACTTGAAAACGAATTTTAGCGTGAGTAAACAATGAACAGTTTGTTTAGATATGACGATTTATAACTTGCGGCGATATCAAAGTAGACGGTCAGATTCGCCGGCTTCTAATGAACACGCTGATTAATCGGTCAATATCTATTAGTTATTGTACGGAAGTGTCAGAAACTGACTTTTTTTAAATTTAAGCAAAGGGCATAACTCCGCTAAATAAGGTCCGTTGAAAGTCGCGATGCGGATCGAACTTGGCGGAGTCCTTACGGCATTAAACTTGTTTGAAGAAAATCAGTTTACATTTGTAACGTTACACTTATTGCACGAAAATTTTGAAGACGTTTTAGTAATTCAAAGGGCCATAACTCCGCTAAATAAGGTCCATTGACAGTTGCGATCGAATTTGGCCGAGTCCTTAAGGCATTTAACCTTGTCAACAAGTTTGAAGAAAATAGGTTTACAGTTAGTTATTGCACGAAAACGAAATGTTACAGACAGACAGACATATAGACAGACAAACCCAAATTAATTACCCCGTTACGGAGAAAGCGTGGGATAGAAAACCAACTGTCTACAGACCTGACCATCAGCTACCTGGTTATAAAGCCAAGCTGTGAAGGACAATAATAAGCTATGGTCATGCAATGACGGCCTCCCATGTATGTGGTGTGTTGTGCGAGGTGTTTGTTTTGGGAGACTGCGATATATTCATGTTGCGTCTTCTTGTATAGTGGCACTGTTATCCCTTTATAGTTCTATATCACTGAAACATGCCGCCGAAGACACCAAGCAACCCACACAACCCGGTCACATTTTACAGACAACGGGCGAAACCAGTCGCCCCACTCCCTGTATGCTGAGCGTTAAGCAGGAGCAGAAACTACCACTTTTATAGACTTTGGTTTGTCTCCAGAGCCTTCCTCATAGGGCCAAACGCTCAAATCAAGGCCAAAAGTGAGGCGGTGCCAAGGGAGGCATTAGTAAGATAGATAGGAATAAGAGAAAAGACAAGATCCTAAATTTAGTCGCCTTTTACGATCATGCACTAGGGGCAGCTGGTACAATTATTACGCCCTACCTGCAGGGCCAAGTGGGCTCAGTACACAAGAGTGTATTTGTTCACTGTTTGCAGTTCTCTTTCCTGAATACATGGATTAAAAATATCCTATCTGGTTGATACTTTTAGTGAGACTTAGTGTTACAAGCCTTGCAATTATTTGCTATCATTTAATACGAGCGATGGCTCTCTCGAAATGCACGATACACTGCTTTTTCATGTAATGCATCATGTTTTGTCATTTGACTACTTCTATGCGCGAAAGGCGAAATATCAAACTAAGATAACACTCCTCAATCTCTTGGAATAAATGTTAAATCCTATGTCGATTATGACGCCGTCCCCACCATCATCGCTATGTAGGAATCACGCTGCAATAAGCTTTTTCGTAATTTCCGGACCCACTGACTGCTTTAATATTCCATTGTCAGACAAAGATACAGCAAATAACACAGATACAAAATAATTGAACCTCTTAGATCACATTAAAAATCTTCAATGTGTTCGTAGATTTATAGTCAGCTCGAGTTGGACATTTGGCAACTAATGATGTTGCAAAAGTGGATGGAAACTCCTACTGATAAACTTTGGGCATGTGTTCATATTTCTCCCATACTTTACAGGGATATCTCGTGGTTACTAGGGAAAAGATACCCCTTTCTTACACAGGGGAGGGGGGGAGGTGTAAGACAGCTCACACGCGTTGGACAATAACGTGACGTCTTCAATACATGCGGCGCGCATTGTAGATGACGTTATCAATTTTGACGACGTTCCACCGATAATGGCGCGATAAAAAAAGCTTGAAACCAAGTGGAATTTCAAAATATTTTCTACTAAGGACGGGAAAAAAAGAATCAAACATGGGTCTATGAAATGGGCAGGGATATCTCAATCCTTGTGAAAGATTTTGGCCGACAAGCCTCGGGTTGACCGGCCAAGATCTCTCACTCGGGTCGAGATATCCCTGTCCACTTCACAAATCAATACCCGAGTAGGGTTGGCGGTCAAAATCTTTCACTCGGGTTGAGATATCCCTGTCCACCTCACAGCCCCATGTAATATGCAATTAATCTGCCCTGCAGGTAGTTGTTCATGCAGTCCCTTTAACAAGATAGTAAAAGGCGACTAAATTTAGGATTTTCTTTCTCACTTAATTTCTTCTTCCTAATGTTCCCTTGATATGACATCACCTGAGCACTCGCCCCTGTGAGGAAGGCTCTGACTGAGACACCATAGTCAATAAAAGTGGTAGTTCTGCCTGTGCTGAGCGCTTAGTATGAAGAGAATGGGACGACTAGTTTGCCCGTTGTCAATATAATGTGACATGGTGTAGGTGTATTGCTTGGTGTCTTCGGCAGCACTACACATTCCAGAGCTGGATTGTGTTGCGCACCCGCTTTAAATCAGGAGTGATCATTCTCACAAATGTTGCTAGTTCATTTCAAGGGTAAGAGTTGGCCATGCAAGTAGGGCGTTAGAAGTGTTCCCGCTGCCCCTATTGCATGATCGTAAAAGGCAACTTAAGTTAGGATCTTATCTATTCTCTTAAAGTGAACCAGTGCATGAAAATAGGATTACTAGTTACCTATGATCACTCGCTGGACTGGTCACGAATGGGCGATGATAGAATGTCTATATGCGTATACCACAATATATAATGCTACTGATAATTCTCAAGTTGAATCTGGCTCCACTTATGTAGAGGTACTGTCAAACAAACAAGCGTCAAGCCGCCGCCAAAATGTTTACGTTACTATGTCACGTGACACTCGGACATTTTACGAGTACCCGCGATATACGAACTTGCCACCAAACGTTGTACGAAAACCACTAACATCATGAGTGAAAACTTTGACCAAATGAGTGTGCCAATAAAGAGAATATTTACGTTCACGTAGCAACACGGTAACTGGGTATAAGAAGTCACAATTGCTTCTTTTGGCGAAAGTTGTCTTCCGACCCTTATCTGACTAAGTGTGTCAACATAAAAGAGAGATTGACAGCTCTTAAGTCCATTTTCTACCCCTGGATTTTCCAATGATCTTTCAGACATTCCAAGCTGTTCTTTGTATGATATTTTCAATTTTCTGATATGCAAACGTTCCGATTACGACAGAAGAAAAGTTAACTTTTCAATGATAGCCTTGTTGAGAAGTTGGCATTCAGTGCTTTATCGGGCGATGATCGTTTCTGTCTCTTCAAAAGTAACGTGAAACCAACACAGCGTGAACAAACTTTTCTGAAAACTCCTTTCTACGAATTGTGGATTTTTATGGAGAAAGAGAGAGAAAGTGTCCTGGAGGAAAATTAACGTTATAAATATAGCAAGTATATATATAAAATATCAAAGAAACACAATTTAACAAAGCATGACAATCTATTGACTCGTGCCCTATTCGGGCCTCGAACTCACGATCTACGGCACCCAATCGCCTAGCAAAACATACCTGCGCCTTCTACCACTGCGCCACATCCACATCCCCAAAAATGGATGTTTCTATGACGAAGTGATAGTCTGTTCGATATGCTGACATGATCACTGGGGAAATTGGAAATTAAATCTTTGAATCAACAACACATAGATATATTAATTTATATGATAAATTGTGTTCAGTAAATATTAAATATCAAAGAAACACAATTTAAGGATGTACTCCTCTGAGAAGTCAAAATTTTCTTGTTTTAAACTTTTTTTCTCATATAGATTTTTGGAAATATGAGTTCATACCATAAAAGAAAATGGAAGAAAAAACATATGTCCGTGTGCTCGTTTTTGAGCTATTGTCACTCAGAGACCTAGTTGACAAAATCTTGAATTTTATGGGAATTTTGCCGTTTTGACCATACACACGAGAGATTAGAGCCATAATTTCCAAATCAGGTGTGTGATATTTATGGATGTTTGTAGAATTTATTTTCTAGTAGTCTGCTTTAAAAATATACCAGTTTTGATTAATAAGACTCATATTTTTTTCTGAGAATAACAACATATGCTACCCCTACCCCTTAATTTTGAGCAACAAAATACACCATTTTCAGCCATTTTTGCCAAATTTAACCATTTATAGAAAAAAGTTCTGGTATTAAACTTTTGTTAATATTTTGCATATCAATATGGAATGGGTTTGTCTTTCTAAATTAGGCAGAAAAATGGGGGGTCCGTGTGCTTACTTTTTTGCCCCATTTGAATATTTGTTATTTTTCATTATTTTAGAGTAAAAATTAAAAGTGCTCAAATTACTATTCAATGTAAAAATAAAGTGACAAAAGCGTATAATTTCACGCATCAATGCTCAATATTTTAATTTCCACGAACCTAGTAAAGATTTACAGCAAAAATTAGCTCGATACAGCTAAAAATACTGGCGCAGTGATGATTTAAGTAAAAGCAATTTAAGCAAAAAGTGGTAAAACTTTGACTCTACTCAAAGCGAAAAAAGGCACATTTTCAAAATGGCCGCCAAATGGACCATTTCTTAAAATCCCCGTATAAAAAAAATCTACTGAAAATACAAATGTAATTTTTTGACAAAATTTGCATCTGGAAACTTGCTACAGATCTCATAACTTCTTTGATCTTTGTCGAAACGAGACTTCAACGGGATTGAAACCTCAGAAGAATACATCCTTACCAAATTATTACAATTTATTGACTCGTGCCCTATCCGGGCCTCGAACTCAAGATCTACTATCACCTCGTCATTGAAACATCCTTTCCTGGGAATGTGGATGTGGTAGAAGGCGCAGCTATGTTTGGCTAGGCGTTTGGTTGCCGTAGATCGTGAGATTGGGTGCCTTAGATGGTGAGTTCGAGAGGTACGTGTCTGGGGAGACTACAGTATATTCGTGTTGTGTCTTCTTGTATAGTGGAACTGCTGCCCTTTTTATAGTGCTATATCACTGAAGCATGCCGCCGAAGACATCAAACACACCCCAGCCGGTCCCACTCCCTGTATGCTGAGCGCTAAGCAGGAGAAGAAACTACCACTTTTTTTGACTTTGGTGTGTCTCGGCCAGAGGACAGAACCCAAAGCCTTCCTCACAGGGGCGAACGCTCATCTCAAGGCCAAAAGTGAGGCGATGCCAATGATGGCATTTGGAAAGTAAGTAAGGAAGAAGAGAAAAGATAAGATCCTAAAATTTAGTCGCCTTTTACGATTATGCAATAGGGGCAGCAGGTACAATTCTAAAGCCCTACCTGCAGAGCAACTTTGTTTTCTAATGCATCCCTTGGCACCGCCTCACTTGGCTTGGAGTTGAGCGATCGCCCCTGTGAGGAAGGCTCTCTGTTCTTTTTCATGGCCGAGACACACCAAAGTCTATAATATTAGTAGTTTCTGATCCTGCTTAGCGCTCAGCAAACAATGAGTAGGATCACTGGTTCGCCCGTTGTCAGTATAATGAGACCGGGTGGGGTATGTGTCTTCGGAGGCATGCTCCAGTGATATAGCACTATAAAAAGGACAACAGTTCTACTATACAAGAAGACACAACACGAACATACTACAGTCTCACAAAAACACGCACCTCGCACACGCTACACACTTCATACATGGGAGGCCGTCCTTAAATGACCCTCGCTGTTAATAGGACGTTAAAATAATCAAACTGGGATCTTGATATGAACAGTTCACCAGTACAGCTTTGTCGAATGCGTGCAAGTTCTAGTCTAATGCGGCAGCGCACACATGAGGCAAACTGTCTCAATAGCTAGTGTCAGTTTGCACTTGGTTTCCTGTTCCACAAGTGGGGAAAAGGACGCCGAGGCGGCCTCAAATCCAGCTTTGAACCTGTTGTTATATGCCAAATCAATTTCCACGGTAACAACAGGCCGTTTACAAACAACTTTAGGCACTCTTATACAAACCTCTGGTTTTCAAGCATAGAAGCTTTAAGCTCGGTCATTTTTGTACTAGGACTACCTACTAAAAGTTCTCTGTATGTATGACCGGATCATTGATTTTATATTCATGCACGTCAAATATAAATGCACATTGGACGGGCCCATCTTGAATTTCAAGGTAGCCAGGCAGCACAATACTCTTGTTTATTGCCCCCACTGCTGGCCCGTTTCCGCCCGTGCCACTATTTCTGTGTACATCTTAATCAAAGAAGTTTCAAGTTGGCAGTGTTCACATTGACCTTTAACTGTAGGACAGACTAAATTTCTTCACTATATGGACCCCAAATTTGGGCTGAGCACATGCGTGTTATGCAAATGCTTGGCATAGTGTGGATAGCGACTGTAGTGAGACTATTTGTTTTCATTGTTATTGGTATTGCTTATGTTATCAATGTCCTGTGTAAAGTCATTTAGAATTGTACCTGCTGCCCCTATTGCATGATCGTAAAAGGCGACTAAATTTAGGATCTTATCTTTTCTCTTCTTCCTAACTGACTTCATCTTTCCTAATGCCTCCCTTGGCACCGCCTCACTTTTGGCCTTGAGTTGAGCGTTCGCCCCTGTGAGGAGGGCTCTGGGTTCTGTCCCCTGGCCGAGACACACCAAAGTATATAAAAGTGGTAGTTTCTGCTCCTGCTTAGCGTTCAGCTTACAGGGAGTGGGACGACTGGTTCGCCCGTTGTCAGTATAATGTGACCGGGTGGGGTGTGTTGCTTGGTGTCTTCGGCGGCATGCTTCAGTGATATAGCACTATAAAAAAATCAACAGTTCCACTATACAAGAAGACACAACACGAACATACCGCAGTCTCCCAGTACACTCACCTCGCACAACACACACGCAACACACCACATACATGGAAGGCCGTCCTTACATGACCATAGCTGTTAATAGGACGTAAATAAATCAAACAAACAAACAAACAAACTTTATATTGCAGAGGTCTAAGCTTGCCTACCACAGTTGAACCTTGATTACCGATATCTACGGCTTCTACGTGATTGAAGAAAGGCTTGGCTGACTTTCCTCTTCAACATCATTCAACGCAGGTAGTAGAGACGGATGCTCTATGGATAACTCCCTGGATCGTTTTCTGTTTAGCTTGAACGGGGTTATCATTTCCCTTCTCGTTCTTTTAGAATGCCAGCTTTTTCTTCTGGCCATTTTCTGATTTCTATTAGCTTGTGATTGTATGTGGTGGTTAGTTACTGTGTGTATTATGACGTCACAGAATGGATGACACTTGCAACATGTTTTTTTTCATGAATAACGAAAGCAACGTGGTTTTTTTCTCAATTTTGTGTTCCATTCTTACCTCTTTAAAATTAAAACCCTTGCTTTCCGGTGCATTACCCACGAAATAGTTGACTTAAATTGTGTCGAAAATGAACAGGTTGTGGATTTGTTGTTTTGAGAAATAGAGATCTAAATAGACCTGAATAGGTAGAAAAGTTGTCATCAATACAATGTTTATTTTTTTCATGATGGAGTGTTCGAGAACTGGTTCCTTCTTACGCAATTTCTGCCATTTTGACAGTGATCTTTGACCCGCTGTCGTTAACGAACCGCCACGTGAACTTAAATTTTAATTTTGTTGAAAATGTTCGTCATAAATTTTTCTTAAGTTAAACTAACACAAACTTCAAACATTGCTTACTTAACACAATTTTAATTTTATCTACAAAAGCCAAACTACGCGTTTTTGTTCGAGCGCTAGTCAGGAGTCAACATGGACATTGTTAGTTACACTACTAATATATAACACATATACAGCTTACACTTTTCATCATGTGCATGGATTCGTATCATCTTTAATGTAGATCTATCCCACTACATGTATTCACCGTAGTCAAACATTTGTTTAGGTACATGTTTGATTTGGACCTGCAGGTAGGGCGTTAGAATTGTACCTGCTGCCCATATTGCATGATCGTAAAAGGCGACTAAATTTAGGATTTTATCTTTTCTCTTCTTCCTAACTGACTTTATCTTTCTAAATGCCTCCCTTGGCACCGCCTCACGTTTGGCCTTGAGTTGAGCGTTCGCCCCGGTGAGAAAGGCTCTGGGTTCTGTCCCCTGGCCGAGACACACCAAAGTCTATAAAAATGGTAGTTTCTGCTTCTGCTTAGCGCTCAGCATACCGGGAGTGGGACGACTGGTTCGCCCGTTGTCAGTATAATGTGACCGGGTGGGGTGTGTTGCTTGGTGTCTTCGGCGGCATGCTTCAGTGATATAGCACTTTAAAAAGGGCAACAGTTCCACTATACAAGAAGACACAACATGAATATACCGCAGTCTCCCATAACACGCACCTCGCACAACAATACACGCAACACACCACATACATGGGAGGCCGTCCTTACATGACCATAGCTGTTAATAGGACGTTAATTAATCATACAAACAAACATGTTTGTTTGCTTAATTAACGTCCTATTAACAGCCAGTCAAAGACAGTCACATAAGGACGACCTCCCATAGGTGCGGTGTATTGCGTGTATATAGTGCGCAAGGTGCATGTTTTTGGAGATTACAGTATATCTGTAAATTCCTGTTGTTTCTTGTATAGTGGAACAACTCATGCCTTGTTTGTTTGATTATTTTAACGTCCTATTAACAGCCAGGGTCATGTAAGGATGGTCTCCCCATGTATCTTCATGTATAGTGGAACGGTTACCTTTTTTATAGTGCTAAACTACTGAAGCATGCCGCCGAAGACACCAAGCAACACACACAACCCGGTCACATTATACTGACAACGGGTGAACTAGTCGTCCATCTCGATGTTTGCTAAGCGCAAAGCAGTAGGAGAAACTACTACTATTATAGACTTTGGTGTATCTCGGCCAGGGGACAAAACCCAGAGCATTCCTCACAGGGGCGAATGTTCATTTTTGTTTGTTTGATTGTTTGATTAATTAACGTCCTATTAACAGCTACGGTCATGTAAGGACGGCCTTCCATGTATGCGGTGTGTTGCGTGTATGTTGTGCGAGGTGCATGTTTTGGGAGACTGCGGTATATTCATGTTGTGTCTTCTTGTATAAAGGAACTGTTGCCCTTTTATAGTGCTATATCACTGAAGCATGCCACCGAAGACACCAAGCAACACACACAACCCGGTCACATTATACTGACAACGGGCGTCCCGCTCCCTGTATGCTGAGCGCTAAACAGGAGCAGAAACTACCACTTTTACAGTCTTTGGTGTGTCTCGGCCAGGGGACAGGACCCAGAGCCTTCCTCACAAGGGCGAACGCTCAACTCAAGGCCAAATGTGAGGCAGTAGGAAAGGTAAAGTCAGTTAGGAAGAAGAGAAAAGATAAGATCCTAAATTTAGGCGCTTCTTACGATCATGCAATAGGGACAGCAGGTACAATTCTAACGCCCTACCTGCAGGGCTGACAGACAGCTTTGCGAACTATTATGCAATGCTTAAGCGGTTTACACACCAACTGCCGTGCAAACTCTGTCGTCTGTGTGGCTCATTTTCCCCTGTACAACACACGACATTTGCCATATGGTCAGCATTTGGACCTTAACAGAGAGGATGAGCTTAAAGTACAAACAGTAATAAAAAACAGCCTGTCCATTGCAACACTTAATAAGATACCAAACAACAAACAAAACAAAAAGTCTGAACCATCGTGCTTTCACATACGTAACAAAAAGCGCCCTGTGGGGAAGATTTGTTTGTTTGTTTGATTAATTAACGTCATATGCGGTGTGTTGCGTGTATGTTTTGCGTGTTTTTGGAGACTGCGGTATATTCATGTTGTGTCTTCCTGTATAGTGGAACTGTTGCCCTTTTTATAGTGCAACAGCACTGAAGCATGCCGCCGAAGACACCAAGCAACACAACCCTCCCGGTCATATTATACTGACAACGGGCAAACCAGTCCTCCTACTCCCTGTATGCTGAGCGTTAAACAGGAGCAGAAACTACCACTTTTATAGACTTTGGTGTGTCTTGGCTTGGGGACAGAACCCATAGCCTTCCTCACAGGTGCGAACGCTCAATCAAGGCCAAAAGTGAGGTGGTGCCACGGGAGGCATTAGGAAAGATAAAGTCATTTAGGAAGAAGAGAAAATATAAGATCCTAAATTTAGTCGCCTTTTACGATCATGCAATAGGGGCAGCAGGTACAATTCTAACGCCCTACTTGCCGGGCCGCTGTGGGGAAGAAATTTTGACGGACTGAGTCACTCAGCAGTACAGTCAGATAGTGTAGGTAATGAAAAATCAGCCCTTACCTTGAGTAAGTCAATTGGTCTCAAATACCTTTTGGAAAGAAATGGCTAAAAGGGATCGCATCGATAGGTACCATGCTCTGGGAAAGCGCACTGCTCAGTACAAAATACATACGACACTTCGGTAAATTAAATCTATTTGCACAGAGCACCCCCGCTCAAGCTACCACACATCACAGGGACCTGGCACGATTTTTTAAAACTAACAGTATACATATATATATTATAGTATCAAGGGTATGAACTCGGCGGTCCAGAAAAACGGACCTATTTTTTTAAAACCATGATTATTTTAATAAATGGGTTATATACAACATTGACGGATATCTTACCTTAAAGAGAAATAATTTATCTTTCCATTGAGTGCTTGATGAACAAAATTGGCCAAGTATTGACGAAGTTATGGCTTGATGAATCGGGAAATTTACGAAAAATATGCTAGGTAGACATTTCCCTGTCCGGTCGAAATGTCGTCTCGGCTCTAATGGGTACCTCAAAAACCAAGCCAAAATCACAAAATCTACGCTTGTGGTGGTAAACAGTACCCATAACTGTGTTCATCCACAATCTCCTTTGGAGGTGTCATGACCCGTACTTTGTAGAAACTCCATTTAAACATCGTGTAGCTCACTTACTTTAACCGTCACCGCCATGTTCATTTTTCTCTCGGAACGCTTCTCGACTTTACATATCGTGACTACATTATGCAAATAATGTAATGTTGTGCTTGTAGGTAAACTCGAGAAGCGTTCCGAAAAACAAATGAACATGGCGGTGACGGTTAAAGTAAGTGAGCTACACGATGTTTAAATGGAGTTTCTACAAAGTACGGGTCATGACACCTCCAAAGGAGGTTGTGGATGAACACAGTTATGGGTACTGTTTACCACCACAAGCGTAGATTTTGTGGTTTTGGCTTGGTTTTTGAGGTGCCCATTAGAGCTGAGACGACATTTCGACCGGACAGGGAAATGTCTACCTAGCATATTTTTCGTAAATTTCTCGATTCATCAAGCCATGACTTCGTCAATACTTGGCCAATTTTGTTCATCAAGCACTCAATGGAAAGATAAATTATTTCTCTTTCAGGTAAGATATCCGTCAATGTTGTATATAACCCATTTATTAAAATAATCATGGTTTTAAAAAAATAGGTCCGTTTTTCTCTACCACCGAGTTCATACCCTTGATACTATAATATATATATATGTATACTATTGGTTAAAAATTTTCGTGCCAGGTCCCTGTGCCACACATAAGTATGGTGTAAACATAAAAAAAAATCACTGAACATAAACTTTAACAGAAAGAACACTAACATATGCAATCAACTATGGTGTGTCAAATCATTGAACTTGAACAATAATAAAATCATGAACACTTTTACTCAGCACTCTCTAAACTCTAAAACACAGTTAGCAAACCCACGATGCCCTGTAAAAACCTTGCCTAAATTACATTGCTTCCTATCACTGTTGACCTTGTACGGTTCCAGGGACAAGTGCTTGATTTTAACACATAACTTGTTCTGACAAATATGTGACACGTGCAACTGAGGGGATAATGGCATACAATCATTTTGAAGGAAATATTGCAGACGTTGAACAGTAACGCGCCGTCTGTGATTTTGAAACATCAGCCGGATGACGCCATAACCGTCCCTATTTATTGTGCACACCCAGGTTTTACAGCGTTCACTGGAAACTTTATAATTAGAGAGTGTTTCAATAAGCATCTGCTTTTCTGCAGCGGTTATTACAGAACTGAATATTTCGGAGGTCGTGAATGTGTAACCACATGTAGTTCAGACTTAGCAATAGAAATGCATACAAAAATGAGTCAAATATCATGTACATGGCATAATCACTAGCAATCCTACCTTCATTCCTTAAAATACAGGATAAAGTACAAGAAAACATTATCAGAAGAGTCAGAAGACTGATCTGTAGGTAGGACGTTAGAATTGTACCTGCTGCCCCTATTGCAGGATCGTAAAAGGCGACTAAATTTAGGATCTTATCTTTTCTTACTCCAAACGTCTCCCTTGACACCACCTCACTGGCCATCGGTTGAGCGCTCGCCCTTGTGAAGAAGGCTTTTGGTTCTATATCCTGGCCGAGACACATCATAGTCAATAAAAATGATAGTTTCTGCTCCTGCTTAGTGCTCAGCATAAAGGCAGTGGGACGACTAGTTCGGCCGTTGTCAGTATATAATGTGACCTGTAGGAATTTGTTGCTTGGTGTCTTCGGCGGCATGTTTCGGTGATAAAGCACTATAAAAAGGGCAATAGCTTCGCTATTCAAGAAGACACAACACGAACATATTGCAGTCTCCCAACCCAAAACACGCATCGCACACTTCATACACACTGCATATATGGGAAGCCGTCCTTCCATGACCGTGGCTGTTAATATGGCGTTAAAGTGATCAAACAAGGCTTCACACCTTTATGTTGTTTGTTAAATAGCCCACAACACTTGTATTATATCAAGCTTACATTTCAGAATTGGCTTTGTTCCTTGTTAATATACTATTTTAGAAATTGATGGAAATTTTGAATTCATTTGCAAATTTCGATCTCATTGTCATAATTGTTTTCATGTATAGTGGAATATTGTTGTCCTTTTTATGTGCAATATCACTGAAACATGCCGCCGAAGACGCCAACTCACCCCACCCGAAACATTATACTGACAACGGGCGAACCAGTCGTCTCACTCCCTGTATGCTGAGCGCCAAGCAGGAGCAGAAACTACCACTTTAATAGATTATGGTGCGTCTCGGCCAGGGGACAAAACACAGAGCCTTCCTCACAGGGGCGAACGCTCAACTCAAGGCCAAAAGTGAGGCGGTGCCAAGGGAGGCATTATGATGGATTGGATATTTTGTCATCCATGACACAATATGTTATTGATGAAATGCCAGAGTAAGCATTGCAAGACGTTATGTCTGTGACCATAACGTCTAATCCACCGCGCTATTCAACATCCACTCAGGTCGAAAATATTGGATAGTCGATGGCTGTTGCGGAGACCAACTTTCTGGATAACACATACACAGGAAAATCTATGTGATGAAAATGAAAAAAATACCTATTTACCGATTATGATATAAATGTTGTATACTCTCAGACAACGCAAAAAGAAGAAAAACTGAACCTTGTCTCTTTCTTATTTTATACAACCCTTCAGAGATGTTGATAAAATCAACATGTAATTTACTAAGGATGAGTTGGTTCTGCTAAATTGCCTACTTTAGGCAAGTTACCATGTAATGATATCAAAATATTGGTTTCAAATGAAAGGCATCAAATCAAAAACTCCCTTTCGGGAATGTGTGAACGTAGATGAATTATGTAAGTCTCGTATTTCAGGAATATTTTGAAAAATAAACAAATGATTTATGATGTTTTTGAATATTACCACTATTTCTCAAAAAGTACTCAAGGGATCTGTATCAAATTGCATGTGCAGGTTTCCATACGGGTCTAGTTGTGCATATTGCATTTTCGGACTAATCGGTGAACAAGATAGCCGACAGGACGCCATCTTGGATTTTGATAGTTGAAGTTTTTTTCCGCTATGTCTAAGAATGTGTAGGGCGTTAGAATTGTACCTGCTGCCCCTGTTGCATGATCGTAAAAGGCGACTAAATTTAGGATCTTATCTTTTCTCTTCTTCCTAACTGACTTTATCCTTCCTAATGCCTCCCTTGGCACCGCCTCACTTTCGGCCTTCAGTTGAGCGTTCGCCCCTGTGAGGAAGGCTCTGGGTTCTGTCCCCTGGTCGAGACACACCAAAGTCTATAAAAGTGGTAGTTTCTGCTCCTGCTTAGCGTTCAGCATACAGGGAGTGGAACGACTGGTTCGCCCGTTGTCAGTATAATGTGACCGGGTGGGGTGTGTTGCTTGGTGTCTTCGGCGGCATGCTTCAGTGATATAGCACTATAAAAAGAGCAACAGTTCCACTATACAAGAAGACACAACACGAACATACCGCAGTCTCCCAGTACACTCACCTCGCACAACATACACGCAACACACCGCATACATGGGAGGCCGTCCTTACATGACCATAGCTGTTAATTGGACGTTAATAAATCAAACAAACAAACCAAAAAGATAAGTTGAAATCAACACAGGGAAAAAGTATGACAGCATGAAAATATCATAATTATGTCCTTGTAACAGCCAAATATGCTTTTATTGGATTATTAAGAGAAACAATTGTTATTATCAACAATACCATTGATACTCATTGGTGGAATCTTTTTAAATAAAACTTGTTGATTAAAGTCTTTAAAAGTAAACCATTTTACTTTCACTACCTGAGATAAGATGGTTGCTCAAAGTTGGGTTTTTCCAAGGACATTTTGAAGTTAAAATTCAATAATATTTTTTTTTTCATTCAAGAATTATTCAGTAAGTACCATCTCAAGTGTTTAGATAGTTATTAATTCAGATTCTATGTAGGCTATTCTCACCTAAAAGAGACAACTATATCAAGATATTCACAAATATAAAAGACGTGAGGTCGATCAAATGCTCATTTAGTGCCAATTTGAGTAAACTTCTGAAATTGGCTAAGTCCTTAAGTTGAAATGTCAAAAATGTGAATATCTATTTTGTGACTAATCAGATTGCAAAATCCTTTGGCAGATATTACAACCATAATGGAGCGTTCTTTATAAAGTGAAATTTAAGTTTATTTTTTATCAAATATTTGTATAGGTCATTTTTTCAATTTTTTCCATAATGGAACCGGATGTGGATTATATAATTTTCAATGAGATAAAGGGATAAAAATAAAGTTCAAGTTCAATTTTATAGCTGAAAATCATCACAGTTCTGATGTATTTACTTGCAAAATTGTATGACAAAGGAATAAAGCATATTCGAAAAATTAAGATTTTTGTATTGCAGATTTATTGACTTCGACATATATTGGTATTCAGCCAAATTAACGTGATAGGAAGTTTTTACTACTAAATAAGATTTGCATGTTTATACCGTTTTTACAACAAATGATCAAAATAACAAGTACAAAATATACAAAAAAGGATATAACATATTTGGAAGCATTTTCTTTTTTCTTTTCCGAAATATTAACTACCAAAATGGGTGTTTTGCCGAAAATCTAAGTATAAAAACACTTCAAATTGGCACGATCAGTCAACTTGACATGTTAATATTTAGATTTTTTCCAGCTAACGTATTATCGATCATGCATTAATATTAAAGAAAATGTAATTCTTTAAGGCATAAAACATAAACTGATATAGTTCAGGGTAAGATTTTATAAATGTTTGCATCTAAAAAGAACAAAAACAGTAATGCTAGTTAAATTCAAAAGTTTTTGAGCGGTTTTCATACTTCTTTATTTCTTGGATTGACTGAAATAATTGTATTATTTCAACTTATTTGTACTAACCTAAAGTTTGTCTTACTATATACCCAATTTCATACAATCTGATCGAAATACAGATCCTTATAACCACTCCGTTCAATAGGGGATCTGAGAAAATCCGAATAAGGGTCATGTTCGGATGACCTTTATACCACGTGTAATGGCGAATCGAGGCCAGTTACCTTACTTGAA
>SAYR01030223.1:0-21784 GCA_004382745.1 Argopecten irradians irradians
AGAAATGTTTTGTTATTGGATGGAACTGTTACATGTTATTGATTGGTAGGAAAGCCAACGGTGATTGGTAGAGAAAACACGTTTACTGATTGGTAGAAAGGCCACTGGTGATTGGTGGAGAAAACACGTTTACTGATTGATAGGTAGGCCACTGGTGATTGGTGGAGAAATGTTTTGTTATTGGATGGAACTGTTACACGTTATTGATTGGTAGGAAAGCCAACGGTGATTGGTAGAGAAAACACGTTTACTGATTGGTAGGAAGGCCACTGGTGATTGGTGGAGAAAACACGTTTACTGATTGATAGGAAGGCCTCTGGTGATTGGTGGAGAAATGTTTTGTTATTGGATGGAACTGTTACACGTTATTGATTGGTAGGAAAGCCAACGGTGATTGGTAGAGAAAACACGTTTACTGATTGGTAGGAAGGCCACTGGTGATTAGTGGAGAAAACATGTTTACTGATTGATAGGAAGGCCTCTGGTGATTGGTGGAGAAATGTTTCGTTATTGGATGGAACTGTTACACGTTATTGATTGGTAGGAAAGCCAACGGTGATTGGTAGAGAAAACACGTTTACTGATTGGTAGGAAGGCCACTGGTGATTGGTGGAGAAAACACGTTTACTGATTGATAGGAAGGCCACTGGTGATTGGTGGAGATATGTTTTGTTATTGGATGGAACTGTTACTCGTTATTGATTTGTAGGAAAGCCAACGGTGATTGGTAGAGAAAACACGTTTACTGATTGGTAGGAAGGCCATTGGTGATTGGTAGAGAAAACACGTTTACTGATTGGTAGGAAGGCCACTGGTGATTGGTGGAGAAATGTTTTGATATTGGATGGAACTGTTACACGTTATTGATTGGTAGGAAAGCCAACAGTGATTGGTGGAGAAAACACGTTTACTGATTGGTAGGAAGGCCTTTGGTGATTGGTGGAGAAAACACGTTTACTGATTGATAGGATGGCCACTGGTGATTGGTGGAGAAATGTTTTGTTATTGGATAAAACTGTTACACGTTTACTGATTGGTAGGAAGGCCACCGGTGATTGGTGGAGAAAACACGTTTACAGATTGGTAGGAAGGCCACTGGTGATTGGTGGAGAAAACACGTTTACTGATTGATGGGAAGGCCTCTGGTGATTGGTGGAGAAGAGAAATGTTTTGTTATTGGATGGAACTGTTACACGTTATTGATTGGTAGGAAAGCCAACGGTGATTGGTAGAGAAAACACGTTTACTGATTGGTAGGAAGACGTTTACTGATTAGTGGAGAAATGTTTTGTTATTGGATGGAACTGTTAAAGGTTTACTGATTGGTAGGAAGGCCACTGTTAATTGGTGGAGAAATGTTTGGTTATTGGATGGCACTGTTACACGTTTACTGATTGGTAGGAAAGCCACTGGTGATTGGTGGAGAAATATTTTGTTATTGGATGGCACTGTTACACGTTTACTGATTGGCAGGAAAGCCACTGGTGATTGGTGGAGAAATGTTTTGTTATTGGATGGAACTGTTACACGTTTACTGATTGGTAGGAAGGCCATTGTTAATTGGTGGAGAAATGTTTTGTTATTGGATGGCAATGTTACACGTTTACTGATTGGTAGGAAGGCCACTGGTGATTGGTGGAGAAATGTTTTGTTATTGGATGGAACTGTTACACGTTTACTGATTGGTAGGAAGGCCACTGGTGATTGGTGGAGAAAACACTTTAACTGATTGGTAGGAAGGCCACTGGTGATTGGTTGGGAAATGTTTTGTTATTGGATGGAACTGTTACACGTTTACTGATTGGTAGGCCACTGGTGATTGGTGGAGAAATGTTTTGTTATTGGATGGAACTGTTACAGGTTTACTGATTACTAAGAAGGCCACTGGTGATTGGTGGAGAAAACACGTTTACTGATTGATGGGAAGGCCTGTGGTGATTGGTGGAAAAGAGATATGTTTTGTTATTGGATGGAACTGTTAAAGGTTTACTGATTGGTAGGAAGGCCACTGTTAATTGGTGGAGAAATGTTTGGTTATTGGATGGCACTGTTACACGTTTACTGATTGGTAGGAAGGCCACTGTTGATTGGTGGAGAAAACACGTTTTCTGATTGATGGGAAGGCCACTGGTGATTGGTGGAGAAATATTTTGTTATTGGATGGAACTGTTTCACGTTATTGATTTGTAGGAAAGCCAACGGTGATAGGTAGAGAAAACACGTTTACTGATTGGTAGGAAGGCCACTGGTGATTGGTGGAGAAAACACGTTTACTGATTGATAGGAAGGCCTCTGGTGATTGGTGGAGAAATGTTTTGTTATTGGATGGAACTGTTACACGTTACTGATTGGTAGGAAAGCCAACGGTGATTGGTGGAGAAAACACGTTTACTGATTGGTAGGAAGGCCACTGGTGATTGATGGAGAAATGTTTTGTTATTGGATGGAACTGTTACACGTTTACTGATTGGAAGGAAGGCCACTAGTGATTGACGGGGAAATGTTTTGTTATTGGATGCAACTGTTACACGTTTACTGATTGGTAGTAAGGCAACTGGTGATTGGTTGAGAAAACACGTTTACTGATTGGTAGGAAGACGTTTACTGATTAGTGGAGAAATGTTTTGTTATTGGATGGAACTGTTAAAGGTTTACTGATTGGTAGGAAGGCCACTGTTAATTGGTGGAGAAATGCTTGGTTATTGGATGGCACTGTTACACGTTTACTGATTGGTAGGAAAGCCAACGGTGATTGGTAGAGAAAACACGTTTACTGATTGGTAGGAAGGCCACTGGTGATTGTTGGATAAAACACGTTTACTGATTGATTGGAAGGCCACTGGTGATTGGTGGAGAAATGTTTCGTTATTGGATGGAACTGTTACACGTTATTGATTTGTAGGAAAGCCACTGGTGATTAGTGGAGAAAACACGTTTACTCATTGGTAGGAAGGCCACTGGTGATTGGTGGAGAAAACACTTTTACTGATTGGAAGAAAGGCCACTAGTGATTGACGGGGAAATGTTTTGTTATTGGATGCAGCTGTTACACGTTTACTGATTAGTAGGAAGGCCACTGGTGATTGGTGGAGAAAACACGTTTACTGATTGATAGGAAGGCCACTGGTGACTGGTGGAGAAAACACGTTTACTGATTGATAGGAAGGCCACTGGTGATTGGTGGAGAAATGTTTTGTTATTGGATGGAACTGTTACACGTTATTGATTGGTAGGAAAGCCAACGGTGATTGGTAGAGAAAACACTTTTACTGATTGGTAGGAAGGCCACTGGTGACTGGTGGAGAAAACACGTTTACTGATTGATAGGAAGGCCACTGGTGATTGGTGGAGATATGTTTTGTTATTGGATGGAACTGTTACACGTTATTGATTTGTAGGAAAGCCAACGGTGATTTGTAGAGAAAACACGTTTACTGATTGGTAGGAAGGCCACTGGTGATTGGTGGAGAAAACACGTTTACTGATTGATAGGAAGGCCACTGGTGATTGGTGGAGAAATGTTTTGTTATTGGATGGAACTGTTACACGTTATTGATTGGTAGGAAAACCAACGGTGATTGGTAGAGAAAACACGTTTACTGATTGGTAGGAAGGCCACTGGTGATTGGTGGAGAAAACACGTTTACTGATTGATAGGGAGGCCACTGGTGATTGGTGGAAATATGTTTTGTTATTGGATGGAACTGTTACACGTTATTGATTTGTAGGAAAGCCAACGGTGATTGGTAGAGAAAACACGTTTACTGATTGGTAGGAAGGCCACTGGTGATTGGTGGAGAAAACACGTTTACTGATTGATAGGAAGGCCACTAGTGATTGGTGGAGAAATGTTTTGTTATTGGATGGAAATGTTACACGTTATTGATTGGTAGGAAAGCCAACGGTGATTGGTAGAGAAAACACGTTTACTGATTGGTAGGAAGGCCACTGGTGATTGGTGGAGAAAACACGTTTACTGATTGATAGGAAGGCCACTGGTGATTGGTGGAGAAATGTTTTGTTATTGGATGGAACTGTTACACGTTATTGATTGATAGGAATGCCACTGGTGATTGGTGGAGAAAACACGTTTACTGATTGGTAGGAAGACGTTTACTGATTGGTGGAGAAAACACGTTTACTGATTGATAGGAAGGCCACTGGTGATTGGTGGATAAAACACGTTTACTGATTGATAGGAAGGCCACTGGTGATTGGTGGAGAAATGTTTTGTTATTGGATAAAACTGTTACACGTTTACTGATTCGTAGGAAGGCCACTGGTGATAAGTGGAGAAAACACGTTTACTAATTGGTAGGAAGGCCACTGGTGATTGGTGGAGAAAACACTTTTACTGATTGGAAGAAAGGCCACTAGTGATTGACGGGGAAATGTTTTGTTATTGGATGCAGCTGTTACACGTTTACTGATTGGTAGGAAGGCCACTGGTGATTGGTGGAGAAAACACGTTTACTGATTTATAGGAAGGCCTCTGGTGATTGGTGGAGAAATGTTTTGTTATTGGATGGGACTGTTACACGTTATTGATTAGTAGGAAAGCCAATGATGATTGGTAGAGAAAACACGTTTACTAATTGGTAGGAAGGCCACTGGTGATTGATGGAGAAATGTTTTGTTATTGGATGGAACTGTTACACGTTTACTGATTGGAAGGAAGGCCACTAGTGATTGACGGGGAAATGTTTTGTTATTGGATGCAACTGTTACACGTTTACTGATTGGAAGGAAGGCCACTAGTGATTGACGGGGAAATGTTTTGTTATTGGATGCAACTGTTACACGTTTACTGATTGGTAGTAAGGCAACTGGTGATTAGTTGAGAAAACACGTTTACTGATTGGTAGGAAGACGTTTACTGATTAGTGGAGAAATGTTTTGTTATTGGATGGAACTGTTAAAGGTTTACTGATTGGTAGGAAGGCCACTGTTAATTGGTGGAGAAATGTTTGGTTATTGGATGGCACTGTTACACGTTTACTGATTGGTAGGAAAGCCAACGGTGATTGGTAGAGAAAACACGTTTACTGATTGATAGGAAGGCCACTGGTGATTGGTGGAGATATGTTTTGTTATTGGATGGAACTGTTACACGTTATTGATTTGTAGGAAAGCCAACGGTGATTGGTAGAGAAAACACGTTTACTGATTGGTAGGAAGGCCACTGGTGATTGGTGGAGAAAACACGTTTACTGATTGATAGGAAGGCCACTGGTGATTGGTGGAGAAATGTTTTGTTATTGGATGGAACTGTTACACGTTATTGATTGGTAGGAAAGCCAACGGTGATTGGTGGAGAAAACACGTTTACTGATTGGTAGGAAGGCCACTGGTGATTGGTGGAGAAAACACGTTTACTGATTGATAGGAAGGCCACTGGTGATTGGTGGAGAAATGTTTTGTTATTGGATGGAACTGTTACACGTTATTGATTGGTAGGAATGCCACTGGTGATTGGTGGAGAAAACACGTTTACTGATTGGTAGGAAGACGTTTACTGATTGGTGGAGAAAACACGTTTACTGATTGATAGGAAGGCCACTGGTGATTGGTGGATAAAACACGTTTACTGATTGATAGAAAGGCCACTGGTGATTGGTGGAGAAATGTTTTGTTATTGGATAAAACTGTTACACGTTTACTGATTCGTAGGAAGGCCACTGGTGATTAGTGGAGAAAACACGTTTACTAATTGGTAGGAAGGCCACTGGTGATTGGTGGAGAAAACACTTTTACTGATTGGAAGAAAGGCCACTAGTGATTGACGGGGAAATGTTTTGTTATTGGATGCAGCTGTTACACGTTTACTGATTGGTAGGAAGGCCACTGGTGATTGGTGGAGAAAACACGTTTACTGATTTATAGGAAGGCTTCTGGTGATTGGTGGAGAAATGTTTTGTTATTGGATGGAACTGTTACACGTTATTGATTGGTAGGAAAGCCAATGATGATTGGTAGAGAAAACACATTTACTAATTGGTAGGAAGGCCACTGGTGATTGATGGAGAAATGTTTTTTTATTGGATGGAACTGTTACACGTTTACTGATTGGAAGGAAGGCCACTAGTGATTGACGGGGAAATGTTTTGTTATTGGATGCAACTGTTACACGTTTACTGATTGGTAGTAAGGCAACTGGTGATTGGTTGAGAAAACACGTTTACTGATTGGTAGGAAGACGTTTACTGATTAGTGGAGAAATGTTTTGTTATTGTATGGAACTGTTAAAGGTTAACTGATTGGTAGGAAGGCCACTGTTAATTGGTGGAGAAATGTTTGGTTATTGGATGGCACTGTTACACGTTTACTGATTGGTAGGAAAGCCAACGGTGATTGGTAGAGAAAACACGTTTACTGATTGGTAGGAAGGCCACTGGTGATTGGTGGAGAAAACACGTTTACTGATTGATTGGAAGGCCACTGGTGATTGGTGGAGAAATGTTTTGTTATTGGATGGAACTGTTACACGTTTACTGATTGGTAGGAAGGCCACTGGTGATTGGTGGAGAAAACACGTTTACTGATTGGTAGGAAGGCCACTGGTGATTGGTGGAGATATGTTTTGTTATTGGATGGAACTGTTACAGGTTTACTGATTGGTAGGAAGGCCACTGTTAATTGGTGGAGAAATGTTTGGTTATTGGATGGCACTGTTACACGTTTACTGATTGGTAGGAAAGCCACTGGTGATTGGTGGAGATGTTTTGTTATTGGATGGAACTGTTACACGTTTACTGATTGGTAGGAAGGCCACTGGTGATTGGTGGAGGAAACACGTTTACTGATTGGTAGGAAGGCCACTGGTGATTGATGGAGAAATGTTTTGTTATTGGATGGAACTGTTACACGTTTACTGATTGGTAAGAAGGCCACTGGTGATTGGTGGAGAAAACACGTTTACTTATTGGTAGGAAGGCCACTGGTGATTGGTGGAGAAATGTTTTGTTATTGGATGGAACTGTTACACGTTTACTGATTGGTAGGAAGGCCACTTGTGATTGGTGGAGAAATGTTTTGTTATTTGATGGAATTGTTACACATTTACTGATTGGTAGGAAAGCCACTGTTAATTGGTGGAGAAATGTTTTGTAATTGGATGGAACTGTTACACGTTTAGTGATTGGTAGGAAGGCCACTTGTGATTGGTGGAGAAATGTTTTGTTATTTGATGGAATTGTTACACATTTACTGATTGGTAGGAAAGCCACTGTTAATTGGTGGAGAAATGTTTTGTAATTGGATGGAACTGTTACACGTTTACTGATTGGTAGGAAGGCCACTTGTGATTGGTGGAGAAATGTTTTGTTATTTGATGGAATTGTTGCACATTTAGTGATTGGTAGGAAGGCCACTTGTGATTGGTGGAGAAATGTTTTGTTATTGGATGGAACTGTTACACGTTTACTGATTGGTAGGAAAGCCACTGGTAATTGATGGAGAAATGTTTTGTTATTGGATGGAATTGTTGCACATTTAGTGATTGTTAGGAAGGCCACTGGTAATTGGTGGAGAAATGTTTTGTTATTTGATGGAACTGTTACACGTTTACTGATTGGTAGGAAGGCCACTGGTGATTGGTGGAGAAATGTTTTGTTATTGGATGGAACTGTTACACGTTTACTGATTGGTAGGAAGGCCACTGGTGATTGGTGGAGAAATGTTTTGTTATTGGATGGCACTGTTACACGTTTATTGATTGGTAGGAAAGCCACTGGTAATTGATGGAAAAATGTTTTGTTTTTGGATGGAATTGTTGCACATTTAGTGATTGGTAGGAAGGCCACTGGTAATTGTTGGAGAAATGTTTTGTTATATGATGGAATTGTTGCACATTTAGTGATTGGTAGGAAGGCCACTGGTAATTGGTGCAGAAATGTTTTGTTATTTGATGGAACTGTTACACGTTTACTGATTGGTAGGAAGGCCACTGGTGATTGGTGGAGAAATGTTTTGTTATTGGATGGAACTGTTACACGTTTACTGATTGGTAGGAAACCACTGGTAGGGAAATGTTTTGTAATTGGTAGAAAACACATTGGTTAGCACCAAACTTTTCTTCACATTTTCATTACCAAATACTTAGGTTGGCGATGTAGCGTGTTTGTTGACTACGTAATTATCAGATTAATTGGAAATATTAAAAAATACTAGATGTCTAAGAGCATAAATTTTCAACGTTTAATTTGTCATTATCGCAGATAGCATTGGCTTCTTGTTGATTTAATGCAGCATAAAGAAATTGTGCCTTCAGCTTCAGTCGACATTGCAGTTTTGTGCCATCTGCCGAATTCAATAACCCTATACATGTTGGTTTGGCATAATTAATACGCCAAGTGCTGAGACTGCAGTCAAGCATCCGTCAGAGATGGAGTTGTGGTGATATGTGTGGATAATCCCTTTCCGTACCCCAGACTTGTCTGAAGGTGACAGAGTTACATTATGAATTGTCCCTAGTGATGTAGCAGTGTTATGTGAAATAGGACTCGAATTTAGATACAGCTTCGTATGTACAGGTAGGTGTCATCTCCATTAATGTCCGTGCCGCATGAACAGCAAGGCATACATAACATTGTCATGTTTGAAATATGGTCAATTATCCACGGAAAGAAAATTATTTTGAAAATTATATATGCTGTCAAACGATTTTAATAACCATAGCATAACTCATTTAAAAATGCATTATCGAACGAGGTGTGGCTCGTGAAAATGATGTGATAATGTGATGGGTACAGAGATATTTTTTTTTACTTTCCGGCAGGTGGCGGGACAGTCAATACGTATTGTTTATATGACAACCATTTTCAATGTTAAACTTTTTTATTGCAACTAAAGGAAAGCTTCATTTTTTCTGATGTAGTAAATCAAACCCACGCATATCCCATGTAAATCATATTTCTAACGATGTCAGCTCGTACGTGTGGCGGACAAGACAGGTCACTGAGTTTTAGTTTCGTCGGGAGACAATGATTAGCGCATTTGTCTAGAGAGGGGCAGAAACCAGGACTATACTGTAACTTTCTATCGCGTATAACAGGACTTCATTACCTTACATGGTCAGGATCAGTTTTTTTAAATACGTATCGTGGTAGCATGGTGTAATAGACGTATAGGATACAAATGTAATTCTATGATGTACTAATCATGTTAGATCTATAAAACATGATTCTGTTACACGATTCTTTACATTCCTCAAAATAATTTCTAGGATACCCAACCTCAGTAAGACGAATGATCCATTCCGGCGGTAATGGTCCACAGTGTATCGTCCATTTTTTTTCCAAGGTGACCCACGAAAGACCCCATATTTTACCACGATAGTTTATCCCGCCCTAGATATGCATTCCGCTGTAAAAGTTGTGATAAAAGAAGACATAATTCTACTTTTTTTCTTCTGTAGTCCAACCAGAATATTTATCAACTCGCCAGTCCGTCTGTATTACTATAGCAATGCGTATTGCCCTCGGCTAGGACCTCAGTGACTTACGCCAGAATTTATATATAAAAAAACGTATGGTCGTCAATTACATTAGCATTTTAATCATGTACAAACGGAATAGTTTACGTATCTTTTAACGTTCCGATCAAGATTTCATGTTTTTTTTATGATATGACACCGTTTCCAGGTATGACTCGGGGCTACCATTTACTGTGCAGTCCACATGTATATATAAAACATTTCGTATAAATATTAATAAAACACATTACGCATATGTACATAATTTTTTAACTGCATTTTTTTGCCCAGTACCGATTTTAACTGTGACAAACGAACGATGATTTGTTTGTCGTAGATATATATAGAATGACCTTGTGAAAATTGGATACCGCTGTAAATATATAACACATCACACACAGTCTCTCTCATTTATTTGACATGGATATACTGCAGAATTGCACGTACTGTACGGTCAGCTGCAAATTGCAAGCTTCTAAAGAACAAAAGAAGGTCAGATCATTTAACCAATATTATCATTTCAACAATAAACACATGTTTTAGTATGTTTAATATTCATGAATTATATAATAGGTGAAATAAAACGCTTTTTCACATTCTTTCATGATCTTACATAGAATTAGGACATGGCCGACTGGGATTGGCTGACACTAGGACATGGCCGACTGGATTGGTTGACATTGTAAGGCATCGCCGACTGGGATTGGTTGACATTAGGACATGGCCGACTGGGATTGGCTGACACTAGGACATGGCCGACTGGGATTGGCTGACACTAGGACATGGCCAACTGGATTGGTTGACATTGTAAGGCATCGCCGACTGGATTGGTTGATCCTATAAGACATATCTGACAAGGATTGGTTGACACTAGGACATGGCCGACTGGGATTGGTTGACACTGTAAGGCATGGCCGACTGGGATTGCTTGACACTAGGACATGGCCGACTGGGATTGTTTGGCACTAGGACATGGCCGACAGGGATTGGTTGACACTAGGACATTGCCGACTGGGATTGGTTGACACTATAAGACATATCTGACAAGGATTGGTTGACACTAGGACATGGCCGACTTGGATTGGTTGACACTAGGACATTGCCGACTGGGATTGGTTGACACTATAAGACATGGCCGACTGGGATTGGTTGATCATATAAGGCAAAGCCGACTGGGATTGGTTGACACTAGGCTATGGCTGACTGGGATTGGTTAACACTATAAGGCATGGCCGACTGGGATTGGTTGATCCTATAAGACAAAGGCGACTGGGATTGGTTGACACTAGGACATGGCCGACTTGGATTGGTTGACACTAGGACATTGCCGACTGGGATTGGTTGACACTATAAGGCATGGCCGACTGGGATTGCTTGAAACTAGGACATTGCCGACTGGGATTGGTTGACACTATAAGGCCGACTGAGATTGGTTGATCATATAAGGTAAAGCCGACTGGGATTGGTTGACACTAGGACATGGCCGACTGGGATTCGTTGACACTATAAGGCATGGCCGACTGGGATTCGTTGATCCTATAAGACAAAGCCGACTGGGATTAGTTAACACTAGGACATGGCCGACTGGGATTGGTTGACATTAGGACATGGCCGACTGGGATTGGTTGACACTAGGACATGACCGACTGGGATTGGTTGACATTAGGACATGGCCGACTTGGATTGGTGATCCTATAAGACATAACCAATTTGGATGGGTTGACAATATAAGATATAGCCAACTGGGATTGGTTGACACTAGGACATTGCCGACTGGGATTCGTTGACATTAGGACATGGCCGACTGGGATTGGTTGACACTAAGACATGGTCGACTGGGATTGGTTGATCCTTTAAGGCAAGGGCAATTTAGAAAGGTTTTCTTCTAGAATTGTTAACTATTACATCTCTGATTTGGATTTGTTGACGCCATAATGTCCCATTTAATTGGATTAATAAGACCCTAAATATCAGACTCAGACGCCGTGTCCTATATCTGACCGCTGACACCTTTTATCAATGAGATTTAACATGAATGAAACTTTGCCTGAGACAGCTCCTCTCGATACGTCGGCATCCACTTACAGCCATCCATGAGATTTGTGTATTTAATGTAAATTATATTTATTTAAACACGACCAGGATGCTTTGCAGATATTTGGATAGTATATCTCGTGCTAAAACTGACACGTCATCAATCCTATACTGGTATTTACTCCTACATTCAGTGTGTATAGGAATTCTACCTTACGAAATCTACACCTGCAAAACGATATATTATGATATGAAGACAGTTGGCAAGGTCCCTTAATCTAATGGCTAATTTGAATAAAGTTTGTTATGGAAAAATAATACAAAAAACAAAAGTGTTCTAAACAAAATCATGGATCTACCGCAGTATGCAAAATTCCGTTGAAATCCAAAGTTCTTTGGGACAATAGTTTCTTCAGAATATCAGCCAATGAAAAGCGACCTTACAAACGATTGACGACGTCATTTTCACGCTATGCACAATAATGCTTTGTTTAGTTAACGAAATTTGTTATTTCAAGCAAGATTCAAATGCAGTTACATACATGTGCCCTATGGTATTACCATAAGCATTAAGCACGATTTAAGACAATGTGAAATATTGTTTGTTACATACATGTGCCCTACGGTATTACCATAAACATTAAGCACGACTGAAGACAATGTGAAATATTGTTTGTTACATACATGTGCCCTATGGTATTACCATAAGCATTAAGCACGACTTAAGACAATGTGAAATATTGTTTGTTACATACATGTGCCCTACGGTATTGCCATAAACATTAGGCACGACTGAAGACAATGTGAAATATTGTTTGTTACATACATGTGCCCTATGGTATTGCCATAAGCATTAAGCACGACTGAAGACAATGTGAAATATTGTTTGTTTTCTCACAAACAAATTATGATGACATAAAATGTTAAGCCTCTGCTATACTGTTTGACTAAAGCTATTAATATTACGAAGTAACTCACAATTTCATTTGAATAAATGAATCTTACTTTCCCCTCAAAAGCTGTCGTGTTAAGAAAAATGTAGCTGGAGATATCTAGAGGTATGTGTTGTCATAAATGGCGGGTACTCGGTAACCATCTGAAATATTGTATATAATCGGTGTATAGTTATGACTACACATTTGTGCTGATGTTGAATTTTAGAATGTTGTGCTTGACAGATAAAATTAGACAGAAGTGATGTGTCATAATCACTGGGCCAATTCGGTACGATAAGTAGCATCTGCCAACAAATGAAACCCTGACCCACATTGAAGACACAACTTTAACATTTAAAATTCAGATTGACACATTTTAAAAAAAACCCCATAAAATGTTGCTCTGAGGACACGAGCAACAACATATATAATACAATGTAGTATCTTATCCCATACAACAAACTTGGTATATTATGCTGGATTATAACAAAATTGAAATGTGAGAAACATGCAAAAAATGCCCGCGTGTTTGCTCTTAGTGTGCAAACGGGTAAATACCAAACATGAGCTAGGAGAGACATGATGGGAAGCTCCGTATCCTTGGTCAGAACCTAGCTAGGCTATTTGGGTTAGGAGGATGAGCTGACAAAGCACACCTATAATTATCCTCGTTAACATGGTAAAGGTGTAGCTGTAGCGACCTTCTCGAG
Organism: Argopecten irradians irradians; assembly: GCA_004382745.1. Classification (NCBI taxonomy): domain Eukaryota; kingdom Metazoa; phylum Mollusca; class Bivalvia; order Pectinida; family Pectinidae; genus Argopecten; species Argopecten irradians. Next base: position 13,152 of record SAYR01030223.1, read on the forward strand.
TTCCCCCTCTCTGGAACACTAGTCACTCTGGTAGCGCACTGGTAAGGCTCATTATAACGTACCGTATACAGGTGTAACCTATGTGTGAACGGGGTAAATTAATCTTGTTATCAGATTATGGAATTAGAATTAAAAGATTGATTTTTTAAATTGTAGAGTATGAAAGATCGTTTTATGTGGCGTGTATATTTTATGGGTGTTTAACCCGACACCGTCTGTCTATTAGAGCTAACATTTCAGAGTTGGACGGATGCGCCAATATCACCGCCTTCGGTGTCTAATTTGAATATTGTTATTACGCACCCAGCCTACACATCATAGGTAAGTATGACAAGACAGCCTCCGCGTTAACACCATCCCGGTATACATGTCGCGATAAAAAACATTGACCTTCGTTCAGCAGTAATGACTTTTAAAAAATGCATAAACGCTTTCTGTTGTAGTCTCGTGCGCGTGTATTTCACATTTCAGTATTACCTGACTATACGTCAGTGTACCAGACGATTACCGTGGCATCTCTAGCCAAACACACAGCCAACAGTACAGGTGACATTTAGTTTAGATTTAGGCTACCTAATGTGGTAGTTCTAGCACTGTCATCTGACGTCACTTCCGTTATCGACGTTATCCACAAATAGCGTTACGTTGTAGCATAACCAATTCTTATATCAATATTTCAAAGACGACATATTTTGTGTTCAATTAAATTTTCTTATTTTCTTCTGTCTCAGCTAAAAAACATACATGAACTTTGTTATCTAGACGAATTTACACCCAAAGCCGTATTTGGTACGTAAACGTACTGTATTATTGTGTTTTATAATAGTATTGGCCTAGATGTTCATAGCGAAACTAATCAAATGTACTTTAAAACGTTCTGTTGTGCAAATTGTCGTTTAAGTTTTTAATTGTGAGAACATTACATAGATAGAGATATATCGGTCAATGAAATAAGCCTGTTTCATTGACCATAAACTGATACCCTGTGTAGAATTTAGGTTGTCTGTAGCCCCGGGGGTCGGGCTATCCTAATGACTCTTGTTAAGCATGTCAATAGTGTGTAATCTATCTCCTTGTGAATTTAAGGACCAATTATAGACAGGTATAAACCCGACAGGTGGATCACACAGCCTATATCTAAAGGATTTCGTTATCATGCCTATAACCCTAGCTATCCCGAGGACGTATACACACTACACAGGTGTTAATATTGGAAATGAAACGTACACACTTGTGACCGGAAGAGCCACAAGACCACATATGGATCTCTCGTTATAATTGTATTTCCGGTTGAGATGTTTGTATTGTTTAGTGTTAATCACCTGTTCCTTAATATAATGGAGACTGTTTACGAGTAGTATAATTAATCTAAGTTTTACCGATTCGCTTTATCAAGACCCTAAAACGCCCAAAAATGGTCTATGGACTTCTACGTCCAAATACATGTACATACTGTATAACTGTTAACTACATCATGTAATTCTCAGATTCATGGTGGACATTGGGATGAAAAGGATTTGAATTATAAAGTGGCCAGATGGATATTTGTTTCTCAGTAAATTCTATAATATAACTAGTCAGTATTTCGTGACTACTCCAGAGCTTAAGTTTTTTTGCTCACGTTTAGAACCTCCGTTTTAGTATTAACCTCTAAGGCGAACAACGGAGTTAACATGAGACCAAGATCTATCAGTGTTACGACATTTGTTTGTTGTAACTTTACTTAACGGATTTCCCTTCAATAGCTGTTAAAATCATTGCGTCAAAAGCTATACATCATTGTGTAATGCAATCTTACACCTAAAAGTCAGGAGGAAAGTGTGAAATCTTATGTGTATGAGACACTTTTAATTGTGACCATTCAGGATCAAATCTGGGACCCTAAATCAGTCTACAAAGCTAGTGTGACATCTGGGTTTTATATTCAGTACTCTCAGTGACTATAGCACGAACGGTATTCCGTCTCCGCAGGAACTTCTACTTCCTGTTTTTAATACACGGCCGGTCAGTAGGGGATCGGATTACAGAGGTGTCGGTATGTAAGAAATGACCACGTGCACGTCAGTGTTCATTTAGAAGCATTTCTAATAGTACTATTCCGGGAAAGGGAACTTTTGGACACATCGTATTTGTATGACTCTAATTACAGTCGGAGTGGTACAATATACTGCGATAATGGATATATAATGTGTCTAAAGTTTTCCTGTGTGTGATCTTCCACCTGTAGACAGAAAGTCAATATTATTCTAACCCCTCTACTATTTATCTAGATTTGACAAAAAGGTATTGTGTGAAAATATACACGCTCGAATTCCACGACTCATTACCGAATAACACACGCGGGATCTCTCAGGACAAAACCTAGCCCCTATCAGCTGTCCATCTCCGGCCAACACTACTGACCAGTCCATTTTCTTTATTAGGTGACCATTTACTGGGAGTGATACCTGTCCGACCGGACTGACCATCAAGTGTTTGGATACTGATCGGCAGTGTTTGGATAAATTATTTTGACATGATAGCCGAGATGACCAGCTCCAGATCATATATCGCCTTATAATGTGGGAAGGGTCCAGCCTATTTACTTGAAAACTAGCGAGAGGAAAATGAGCGCCAGCTACCACAGAACTGCTAATTATGCATTAATAATCCTGTCTGTGATTATTTATATGGTGAGTACCTTAACGAGTTGATTTCTTATTATTTTTTTGGATAGAAATTAAAACTTAATGATATAAAAAAAATGTGATGTGTCTTTCATCTTACGTAAAAAGTTTTACAACCACGCATTCTTATCTAAACTAGACTACGTAAACAAAATTGTACATAATGCATTTATCAGAAAACAATAATTATTAAACAATATAACGGAGACATTTAAGAAAGGATCATCTGCAACTTGGGAACCAATTCGAAAACTGATGTGCGAAATTTTCTGTGTTTAAGTAGTTTCGCGCCATTTTTGGCAGTTCGCCGTGCTATCTTCTGCTGATGCTTGCTTCCTTTACAGGCAGCTGGTGACAACCATGCTGGAGGTTTTATGGGAGGGGAAGGGTCCAGATACATCTGGTCCTACGGTCAGTGGACAGGTTGCTCTGTGGAATGTGGGGAGGGTAAGTAAATCCTGGATCGATCTCGCCATTTTACTGTGAGGGTAGTCACACGCTCTTTACCTACCGTAAAATGTCTTGTGGTCCTGTTCTTACTAGATGACAACAAACCCACCCCTCCACGTAAACATTTGATTTATATTGCACATGCACGCGGCGGGGACGCGTATGTATCGCCCATTTGAAGACCATAAACCCACTCTCCTATATTTGTCCATCCTCATACTCTAGGGCGTTACTATAACAGAAAACTATCGTTACAAACCCCTGGAGTTGTTTGAAGATGGTATCTACCTTCAGAAAACTTGGCTCCCTCCCATGTATCTGCCATAAGGGGATTTTGCCGTCAGACCCTTGACTCTCTCCCCTTTATCTGCCTCACCAAAATTTGCCATTAGTCCTCGGCTTGACTCCCTCCCCTATGTCTGCCATCAGACCCCTTGGATCCCTCATCCTCATCTGCCATTAGTCCACGGCTTGACTCCCTCCCCTGTATCTGCCATCAGACCTCTTGGCTCCCTCCCATGTATCTGCCATCATACCCCTTGGCTTCCTCCCCTGTATCTGCCATTAGACCCCTTGACTCCCTTCCCTGTATCTGCCATCAGACCACTTGGCTCCCTCACCCATATCTGCCATCAGATCACTTGACTCCCTCCCCTATGTCTGCCATTAGACCCCTTGGATCCCTCCTCTGTATCTGCCATTAGACCTCTTGGTTCCTTCACCAATATCTGCCATCATACCCCTTAGCTTCCTCCCATGTATCTGCCATCATACCCCTTGGCTCCCTGCGCTGTATCTGCCATCAGACCCCCTGGCTCCCTCCCGTGTATCTGCCTTCAGATCCCTTGGCTCATGCACCAAAATTTGCCATTAGTCCTCGGCTTGACTCCCTCCCCTATGTCTGCCATTAGACCCTTCGATCCCTCCCCTATATCTGCCATCAGACCCCTTGGATCCCTCGCCCATATCTGCCATTAGTTTCTGGCTTGACTCTATCCCCTGTGTCCGCATTAGACCCCTTGACTAACTCCCCTGTATCTGCCAAAAATTCTCCTTGGCTTCCTCCCCTGTGTCTGCCATTAGACCCTTCGATCCCTCCCCTATATCTGCAATCAGACCCCTTGGCTCCCTCACCAATATCTGCCATAAGTCTCTGGCTTGACTCCCTCCACTGTGTCTACCATTAGACCCTTGGATCCTTCCCCTATATCTGCCATTAGACCCTCGGACCCTCGCCTGTATCTTCCATCAGACCCCTTGGCTCCATCACCAATATCTGCCATTAGTCTCTGGCTTGCCTTCCTCCCCTGTGTCTGCCAGTAGACCCCTTGACTCACTTCCCTGTGTCTGCCATTAAACCCCTTGGTTCCCTCCCCTGTATCTGCTAAAATTCTCCTTGACTCCCTCCTCTATATCTGCCATTAGACCCTTGGATCCCTCTCCTGTGTCTGCCATTTGACTCATTGATTCCTTCCCCTGTGTCTGCCATCAGACCCCTTGGATCCCTCCTCTGTGTCTGTCATTAGACCCTTGGATCCCTCCCCTGTGTCTGCTATTAGATCCTTGGATCTCTCCCTTGTATCTGCCATTAGACCCCTTGGATCCCTCTCCTATGTCTGCCATTAGATCCTTGGATCCCTCCCCTATATCTGCTATTAGACCCTTGAATCCCTCCCCTGTGTCTGCCATTAGATCCTTGGATCCATCCCTTGTATCTGCCATCAGACCCCTTGGATCCCTCCCCTGTGTCTGCCATTTGACCCTTGGATCCCTCCCCTGTGTCTGCCATTAGATCCTTGGATCCCTCCCCTGTATCTGCCATTAGACCCTTGGACCCCTTCTCTGTGTCTGCCATTTGATTCCTTGATTCCTTCCCCTGTGTATGCCATCAGACCCCTTGGATCCCTCCCCTGTGTCTGCCATTAGATCCTTGGATCCCTCCCCTGTATCTGCTATTAGATCCTTGGATCCCTCCCCTGTGTCTGCCATTCGACCCTTGGATCCCTCCCCTGTATCTGCCATTAGACCCTTGGATCCCTCCCTTGTATCTGCCATTAGACCCTTTGGATCCCTCTCATGTGTCTGCCATTAGAGCCTTGGATCCCTTCCCTGTACTGCCATTAGACCCTTGAATCCCTCCCCTGTGTCTATCATAAGATCCTTGGATCCCTCCCCTGTGACTGCCATTAGATCCTTGGATCCCTCCCCTGTAGCTGCTATTAGACCCTGGACTCTTTCCCCTGTGTCTGCCATTAGACCCTTGGAGCTCTCTCCTGTGTCTGCCATTAGACCCTTGGACCCCTTCTCTGTGTCTGCCATTTGATTCCTTGATTCCTTCCCCTGTGTATGCCATCAGACCCCTTGGATCCCTCCCCTGTGTCTGTCATTAGACCCTTGGATCCCTGTGTCTGCTATTAGATCCTTGGATCCCTCCCCTGTGTCTGCGATTAGACCCTTGGATCCATCCCTTGTATCTGCCATTAGACCCCTTGGATCCCTCCCCTGTGTCTGCCATTTGACCCTTGGATCCCTTCCCTGTGTCTGTCATTAGATTCCTCCCCTGTATCTGCCATTAGACCCTTGGATCCCTACCCTGTGTCTGTCATTAGACCCTTGGATCCCTCCCCTGTGTCTGCTATTAGATCCCTGGATCCCTCCCCTATGTCTGCCATTAGACCCTTAGATCCCTCCCTTGTATCTGCCATTAGACCCCTTAGATCCCTCCCCTGTGTCTGCCATTAGAGCCTTGGATCCCTCCCCTGTATCTGCCATTAGACTCTTGAATCCTTCCCCTGTGTCTGCCATTAGATCCATGGATCCCTCCCCTGTGTCTGCTATTATACCCTTGGATCCCTCCCCTGTATCTGCTATTAGACCCTTGGATCCCTCCCCTGTATCTGCTATAAGACCCTTGGATCCCTCCCCTGTGTCTGCTATTATACCCTTAGATCCCTCCCCTGTGTCTGCCATTAGACCCTTGGATCCCTCCCTTGTGTCTGCCATTAGATCCTTGGATCCTTCCCCTGTATCTGCCATTAGATCCTTGGATCCCTCCCCTGTATCTGCCATTTGACTCTTGGATCCCTCCCCTGTGTCTGCTATTAGACCTTTGGATTCCTCCCCTGTATCTGCCGTTTGACCCTTGGATCCCTCCCCTGTGTCTGCCATTTGACCCTTGGATCCCTCCCCTGTATCTGCCATTTGACCCATGGATCCCTCCCCTGTATCTGCCATTAGACCCCTTGGATCCCTCCACTGTATCTGCTATTAGACCCTTGGATCCCTCCCTTATATCTGCTATTAGAGCCTTGGATCCTTCCCCTGTGTCTGCCATTTGACTCTTGGATCCCTCCCCTGTGTCTGCTATTATACCCTTGGATCCCTCCCCTGTGTCTGCCATTAGATCCTTGGATCCCTCCCTTGTATCTGCCATTAGATCCTTGGATCCCTCCCTTATATCTGCTATAAGAGCCTTGGATCCCTCCCCTGTGTCTGCCATTAGATCCTTGGATCCCTCCCTTGTATCTGCCATTAGATCCTTGGATCCCTCCCTTGTATCTGCCATTAGACCCTTGAATCCCTCCCCTGTGTCTGCCATTAGAGCCTTGGATCCCTCCCCTGTATCTGCCATTAGACCCTTGAATCCCTCCCCTGTGTCTGCCATTAGACCCTTGGATCCCTCCCCTGTGTCTGCTATTATACCCTTGGATCCCTCCCTTGTTTCTGCTATTAGAGCCTTGGATCCCTCCCCTGTGTCTGCCATTAGACCCTTGGATCCCTCCCCTGTGTCTGCTATTATACCCATGGATCCCTCCCCTGTATCTGCTATTAGACCCTTGGATCCCTCCACTGTATCTGCCATTTGACCCTTGGATCCCTCCCCTTTGTCTGCCATTAGATCCTTGGATCCCTCCCCTGTATCTGCCATTTGACCCTTGGATCCCTCCCCTGTGTCTGCAATTAGATAATTGGATCCCTCCCCTGTATCTGCCATTTGACTCTTGGATCCCTCCCCTGTGTCTGCTATTAGACCTTTGGATCCCTCCCCTGTATCTGCCGTTTGACCCTTGGATCCCTCCCCTGTGGGTGGCATTAGATCCTTTGATCCCTCCCTTGTATCTGCCATTAGACCCTTGGATCCCTCCCCTGTGTCTGTCATTAGATCTTTGGATCCCTCCCCTGTGTGTGCTATTAGACCCTTGGATCCCTCCCCTGTATCTGCCATTAGACCCCTTGGATCCCTCCCCTGTGTCTGTCATTAAACCATTGGATACCCCCCCCTGTGTCTGCCATTAGACCCATTGGCTCCCTCCCTGTGTCTGTCATTAGATCATTGGATCCCTCCCATGTGTCTGCCATCAGACCTTCAAGAAACTCCACTGTATTTGGCAATTGATTCCTCTTTGATTCTTCCATTGTGTCCTGCTATATTTCATACCATATGAGGCACAATCAATCACACATACACAAAATACTAATCTTTTTGTTGCTTTCATTATTAGTCAGTGTATTTTTCATTTTAATAACATTATTTCATAACATCAAAAAGGATTCTATTAAATCTATTTACTATTCTATTGTATACAAAATGCAAAGAAAGGAAAACTTACTATTCTGATTATAAAGGGAAATAAATATGCATTATAAACCAACACCTCTGGCAAAAACATTCCACTATGATGCAAAGAATATCTATGGTGTTATACATTTGTATAAGGTGATATGTGTTTCATTAGACATTTTGTGTTAAATAATTACAGGTATCCAGTTGCGTCAAGTGTCCTGTATAGACTTAAATACAAGACAGATGGTAGATAAGTCGTTCTGTAACAGAGGTATCCAGCCCACACACAGACAGAGGTGCAGTAACGGGCCCTGTACTAACCAGCACATAGAGAATTCTGTGTAAGTTATAAGTCTGTAGAGGGTGCTGTGTAAGTTATAAGTCTGTAGAGGGTGCTGTGTAAGTTATAGGTCTGTAGAGGGTGCTTTGTAAGTTATAGGTCTGTAGAGGGTGCTGTGTAAGTTATAAGTGTGTAGAGGGTGCTGTGTAAGTTATAAGTGTGTAGAGGGTGCTGTGTAAGTTATAAGTGTGTAGATGGTGCTGTGTAAGTTTTAAGTCTGTAGAGGGTGCTGTGTAAGTTATAAGTGTGTAGAGGGTGCTGTGTAAGTTATAAGTGTGTAGAGGGTGCTGTGTAAGTTTTAAGTCTGTAGCTGGTGCTGTGTAAGTTATAAGTGTGTAGAGGGTGCTGTGTAAGTTATAAGTGTGTAGAGGGTGCTGTGTAAGTTATAAGTCTGTAGCGGGTGCTGTGTAAGTTATAAGTGTGTAGAGGGTGCTGTGTAAGTTTTAAGTCTGTAGCGGGTGCTGTGTAAGTTATAAGTGTGTAGAGGGTGCTGTGTAAGTTATAAGTGTGTAGAGGGTGCTGTGTAAGTTATAAGTGTGTAGAGGGTGCTGTATAAGTTATAAGTGTGTAGAGGGTACCTTGTAAGTTATAAGTCTGTAGAGGGTGCTGTGTA
>SAYR01030303.1:0-12012 GCA_004382745.1 Argopecten irradians irradians
ACTTTGTAATTTATATGAAATTGAGATTGAAAATGAATGTAAATCGTTTGCAATGTAGAAACACGTGTATAGAGATTCGAAACTGTGGCAGGGGTACGTCACATTGTAAGCCTTCACACTGTACTGTACGCCCGGTGTCAAATCAGAACACGGAATATAACGTCTAAGCTCAATAATCAATAAATCATGAACAAGGTCACGGGGCCCAACCTTTTTTATCCCTTTATCACATGTGGTTCGTTGTTGTTATGTACCTGGAATCTCTTCAATTCCAGCGTTGACCCGCGCACTGGGTTATTTCACAGTCTGCGCAGGTAATATAGGTCACGACTGGTGTTAAAGCCTTGTGTCGCACCCCCTGTAGCTGGACCACGGGAGGAGTTCACCCTACTGTAATTAACACCTTCTTGGGAGGGAGATTAACTTTATAACCCAATCTTACCTGTGCCCCATACACTGTCGAACAGTAACATTTCAACGTACACATATATATGTACTGTCACGTATTTCAAAGTTTTGATGTGTGCAATAATTGCTTTCCTATATATTAACGAAAAATGGAATGAATTAGCTTATCACTTAACATGCATGAACTAATTAATTTTGTTTAAAAACTTTAAATTGAATGAGTTGCTTGATGTGAAATGTGCAAATGAACTGATTTTCTTAAAACACCAGTTACAATATACGTTAGAAAATTGTCAGCAATGCAATTTGTTACAGAATCTTCAGTGTACATACATGTATGCAAGGACGTATATGACTTTAAATCCGTTGATGTATGGATGCTGCCCAATATCACTATGCTTCACCGTCGTTGTTCAATCAAATGGTATCGCCATAAAAGACTTTGATTTTGCAATATAAATAACTGGATGTTGAAATTATTTTCATTCTTTATGATCTTTTATTATATGCATGAACTATATAAAATGAGAAGAACTGCAAAATGGCGAAACAACAGGATTCAAATGTTCAATTCTTTATTACAGGTACGTAGTCTTATGCGTTTGTATGTGCCATTTTTAAGATGAACATGTTTACGACATAAAAATCGATGCTAAGTCAATTGTAACGCAATGAGTTTTTATGAAAACACACCCTAGTAAGTACACAGCGTGTAATCCGTTTCATGAAACAAACTATTCCGCGAGTATACATTTTCCCACTCTGGTAGCGAAAGAGCCTTTCCGACATCTGAGAAAAAAAAACCTGAAACTTAAGTGATTGAATGCCGGAAACACTGTAAAGATGTTAATTATTGACAATTGTTTTGAGTTATGAAAACATCGTATAATAGAAATCAAACAATATAAATGATAATCTGATTTACCGTGCATTTTAAATGTGTTTGTGTGAAAAATGTTTTATTCGTCATTTCAAATACCAATGATACTGATTTAAAGTACCAGTATACGCCTGATGCGCTTCATCTAAAAAGTTATGACATTGTGACGTGTAGGATATATCAAATCAAAGGTTGTTGTAAACAATTTGGTTGTTTTTACTTAAGTGTCAAGACAAAGTATGACACTGTAGAATAATACAAATCTCATCGTAAATACAATACAGTTGTACCACGTTAATTTGTAAACGTACAATTTAGACTGTGACTGTGCTTGAAGTGGAAATTCGCTATCGGAAGTTACAGTCGTGTTTGACTTCCCATCGTCGTTATTATCAGTAAAGAAGGTTTGTAAACCTAATTTGGTTATTCTTAATAATCATCGAGGTAATGAGACACCTTAGAAAAGATACCATTCTTTCTTCTCACTCATATATACAGTTGCACATGCCGTAATTATTTTGTAAACGTACATTTTGTAATTGTTCAGTTGGAAAACTCTTGGATTGCAGTTACTGTTCCGTCTTTGACTTCATCGGTGGTTCCACTTATACAGTCCAACCTCGAGTAATCGAAGTTCAAAGGGACCGTCAAGCAAAAACTGTCGAAAACATCGAGACTTCCGAATTGATTTCGTGGTTGAAATTAGACCCGATGTCTTTTGTTACCATGGCCCACTGTGAGGTATTGATGTACATGTCGTCTCCGTTCCGTACTTTATATACTAGGTTTACCGACACAACCAAAACAAATACAACAATGAAGTATGCAATTTAATCACATGTATTGCCTATCGTTAGGCAATACATACGTAATTAAAACAAGACTCAACGTTGTACTAGGTCTCGTTGTACAAGTGTTTGCGATTTGGTGACTATTTAAGCGCGATGGAGGTGATATTTACGGAGATGAATGATAAAATTAAAAAATGAAATACTAAAAAGGAACAGTGAATCCAAAAGCGCTCACCACCTAAATAAATTACTTCGATTTACGTATGGAATCGATTTGACTCCAGTAGTTTATAGCCAAAGTTGAGTGCAAATGTAACAGTTATTGGTATGAGTTACCTAAATAAATGTGGCTACCGCTGTTTCGCTACGGCCATTCTTGATAAAATTCTACAAAACGCGGCTTACCAATGAACGAGCAGTGCGAACATTCAAAAACGAGCCTAACTGCTATCTTTGAAACGTACAATGAATTTAATAACGCAAGCATGTAAAAAAACAAGGCACCCGAGTAGTATCTTCGGTGAGTTTAGATGATATTAATTTATCTGATTATATCAACCAGCTAGCAATCACAAGCTGTCCATTGATCACCTATTATCCGGCGATTAGGGCGCGTCGCGAAAACAGCAGGTGGTGACAGCAGTGCCGCGGGTATCGGCGAACACTCTGATCTTGTACAGGTAATTTTTATTCGAATCATCAAGTGTCACGTTTACCTATGATTCTTTATAACAAATGGTCGATGAAACAAAGTTCTGATACATCGAGAACATTCGATTTACATACATGGGGTTAGTTCAGGCAATGTTATATAGTGAAGAAATTCGGGACCAGACAAAAAGTTCGATACAGCGAGAAATTCGATTCATCGAAGTTCGAATCATCGAGGTTTGACTGTAGATTTTATAGGCAAATGTTTATATGATATACAGAAACTTTAATCCCGAACATACTCCAGTTTTTCTTGTAATTTCGTTTGTATTTCAGAACGTCAAGATCCGTAATTTATTTACCGTCAAGCCGTGGCCGTGATTATAATAATGGTGTTTCCGGTTTATCATAGCCGATCGTTTTGCGTTTTGCGTTAATCGTTAATCGTTAGCCGATATTGCGTTAATCGTTTATCGGTAATCGTTAATCGTTAGCGTTAGCAATCGTTAGCGTTAGCTAATTATATAACGGACGATTTTTTGCGTTGCGTTTGCGTTAGGCTGGGAACGTTAAACGGTTCAGGTACTGTATTTCAACATGACACGCGCAGCGCGTCATTTAAAATATATGTACAAAAAATGCAGTTTACACAACAGTAAACAACAAACAATAAAAATCATTCCTTAAATAAATGATGCATCTTGGGTATCACCACTGAGAAATTAGGTAAACTTTAACAACACAAATGTTTTAGGTATTTTTTCAATTAGGGCATCAATTTGGGTACAGTATCAATTTGGGTACAATGACGTTAAGCTTATATATAACACGTTATTAAATATAACATATATCTAAGCTTATGTATTTACCACGTAAGAATTCCATTAACGCCAAAAAGGCTTCCTGGTGAGAAGTTGTGTATTTCCAGATGGCATCTACCCCACCTTCGGCAAAATCTCCAAGAATATGCGCATTCAAAAGATCTTTCATTTGAACAAATCTACATTCAGGCCATTCAGATTCGGCATAGTTTTCCCTAAGTGCGTAGATCCGCTGTTCAGCCGTCACTCGGAGGAACACTGACGCATCCGTGAAACAAGTACCCTCAGCAGCATTGCTATTTTTTATGACTAACTTTAAAAATCCGGGTGGATTTAGCTCTGCAAAAAGCCATTTCAATATACGTTTTAGGTATGATTCCTCGTTTGATCCTCTGAATTCCGCGATTATGGGTTTACTAGGTCTATTTGTTGGCCTATGAACGTTAGACGCCATTTTTCTCTAACTGTTCAGCCGCAAATAGAAGCTTTGATTTCATTGGATTGGTAAAAATAGAAATCGAAACTAGGCCGTGTAGTACCGGTTAATCGACTCACGCTGATCATACCCTGATACCTGGCGAAAAAAGCACAATCGGCGTAATCAGAGCTTCTAGGGACGTTTTGATTTAATTCAACACTTAATTTAATTTGTTGTTAGGGTAAAATGAGCGTGTCGGTGTGGTTCTCTGTCAGGATTATGTTCGTCACAGTTCCACACACAATCTGATGTCAGTCCTAGGTCACAACCCTCAGTATGATGTCAGTCCTAGGTCACTACCTCAGTATGATGTCAGTCCTAGGTCACCACCTCAGTATGATGACAGTCCTAGGTCATCTCCTCAGTATGATGACAGTCCTAGGTCACCTCCTCAGTATGATGACAGTTCTTGGTTACCACCCTCAGTATAATGTCAGTCCTACATTTATATAAGTCACCATTCTCAGTATGATGTTAGTCCTAGGTCACCACCCTCAGTATAATGTCAGTCCTAGGTCACCACCTCAGTATGATGTCAGTCCTAGGTCACCACCCTCAGTATGATGTCAGTCCTAGGTCACCACCTCAGTATGATGTCATTGCTAGGTCACCTCCTCAGTATGATGTCAGGCCTAGGTCACCTCCTCAGTATGATGTCAGTCATAGATCACCACCCTCAGTATGATGTCAGTCCTAGGTCACCTCCCTCAGTATGATGTCAGTCATAGGTCACCACCCTCAGTATGATGTCAGTCCTAGGTCACCACCTCAGTATGATGTCAGGCCTAGGTCACAACCCTCAGTATGATGTCAGTCCTAGGTCACCACGCTCAGTATGATGTCAGTCCTAGGTCACCTCCTCAGTATCATGTCAGTCCTAGGTCACCACCATCAGTATGATGTCAGTCCAAGGTCACCACCCTAAGTATGATGTCGGTCCTAGGTCACCATCCTCAGTATAATGTCAGGCCTAGGTCACCACGCTCAGTACGATATCAGTTCTAGGTCACCACGTGCACCCTCAGTATGATGTCAGTCCTAGGTCACCTCCTCAGTATGATGTCAGTCCTAGGTCACCTCCTCAGTATGATGTCAGTCCTAGGTCACCACGCTTAGTATGATGTCAGTCCTAGGTCACCACCTCAGTATAATGTCAGTCCTAGGTCACCACCTCAGTATGATGTCAGTCCTAGGTCACAACCCTCAGTATGATGTCAGTCCTAGGTCACCACCTCAGTATGATGTCAGGCCTAGGTCACCACCTCAGTATGATGACTCTGTAATGCTTTCACCCAATTTTGTGAAATAGGCTGAAACCACTACTCTATTCATCATCCTTGACCTTGTTGTACTTAGCTTTTCTGGTTTTCTCAGGACGATCTCTGGATGCCTGCTTTTAAATTCTCGCCACCAGTCATCTCCAGGAACATGATTTTTGAACGAGGTTTTCAATTTCATCGTGCTAAAAAGCCTAGAAATTTTTACAACTAGCTTCTTTTTTGTCAGACTAAACCCCTTCTCTGAAGCGAAAATGATTCTAGATGCTGTGCCATTTGCAATGTGCAAGGGAATGGCAGGTTTTTTCCCAGGTCTAGCACCTGAACTAATCTTTGCCATAGTCCGCTAAACCTGCCTATATTATTAGGCTTTTTAGGTCATCTGACCCGAAGGGTCAAGATGACCTATAGTCATCGTGATTCGTCCGTCGTCGTCCGTCGCCCGCCGTGCGCCGTCCGTCGTGCGTAAACTTTTTCCTTTAAACACTACTCCTCCTTAACCGCTGAGCGGATTTCATCCATATTTGGTGTGAAGCATCATTGGGGAAAGACAATCATATTTTATATAAATGAGCTTGGTCCAACCCCTAGTGGCTGAGGGGTGGGGCCCCAAAAGGGCAAATTTTCTTATTTTAAGCTTTAAAATCCTACTCCTCCTTCATCCTTGGATTGATTTCATCCATATTTGGTGTGAAACATCATTAGGGAAGGACAATCATACTTTATATAAATGAGCCTGGTCCGACCCCTAGGGGCTGAGGGGTGGGGCCCCAAAAAGGGGAAATTTTCTTAATTTAGCTTTAAATTCCTACTCCTCCTTCATCCTTGGATGGATTTCATCCATATTTGGTGTGAAACATCATTGGGGAAAGACAATCATAATTTATATAAACGAGCTTGGTCCGACCCCTAGGGGCTGAGGGGTGGGGCCCCACAAGTGCAAATTTTCTTATTTGAAGCTTTAAAATCTTACTCCTCCTTCGTCCTTGCGTTGATATCATCCATATTTTGTATGAAACATCATTAGGGAAGGACAATCATATTTTATATAAATGAGCCTGGTCCGACCCCTAGGGTCAGAGGGGCGGGGCCCCAAAAGGGCAAATTTTCATAATTTTAGCTTTTAAACCCTACTCCTCCTTCATTCTAAGATGGATTTCATCCATTTTTGGTGTGAAACATCATTTGGGAGGGACAATCATTTTTAGGTCATCTGACCGAAGGTCAGGATGACCTATTGTCATCATGTTTCGTCCGTCGTCGTGCGCCGTCCGCCGTGCGCCGTGCGC
Source organism: Argopecten irradians irradians (assembly GCA_004382745.1). NCBI lineage: Eukaryota > Metazoa > Mollusca > Bivalvia > Pectinida > Pectinidae > Argopecten > Argopecten irradians. The sequence goes on from SAYR01030303.1 coordinate 6,596, forward strand.
CGTCCGCCGTACGCCGTGCGTCGTGTGTAAGACTATTTATACAAAAGCCTACTCCTCCTTAACCCTTGAGCGGATTACATCCATATTTGGTGTGAAACATCATTTGGGAAGGACAATCATATTTTATATAAATGAGCCTGGTCCGACCCCTAGGGGCTGAGGGGTGGGGCCCCAAACGGGCAAATTTCCAAATTTAAGCTTTAAAATCCTACTCCTCTTTCATCCTTGGATGGATTTCATCCATATTTGGTGTGAAACATCATTTGGGAAGGACAATCATATTTTATATAAATGAGCCTGGTGCGACCCCTAGGGGCTGAGGGGCCGGGCTCCAAAAGGGCATATTTTCTTAATTTAAGCTTTAAAATCCTACTCCTCCTTTATCCTTGATTGGAATTCATCCATATTTGGTGTGAAACATCATTGGGAAAGGACAATCATATTTTATACAGATTAGATAGATCCGACCCCTAGGGGCAGAGGGGCGGGGCTACAAAAGGGCAAATTTTCTTAAGTTAAGCTAGATCCTACTCCTCCTTCATCCTTGGATGGATTTCATCCATATTTGGTGTGAAACATCATTGGGGATGGACAATCGTATTTTATATAAATGAGCCTGGTCCGACCCCTAGGGGCAGAGGAGCGGGGCCCAAAAAGGTGAAATTTTCATAATTTTAGCTGGCCCACTTCATGTTTTCAGATTTCCCTAAGACCCTAGGGGTCGGGACCAGGCTCATTTATATAAAATAGATGTTCCTCCCTAATGATGTTTCACACTAAATATGGATGATATCAACCCAGATGAAGGAGGAGTAGGATTTTAAACTTCAAAAATAAGAAAATTGGCCCTTTTGGGGCCCCATCCCTCAGCCCCCTAGGGGTTTGGACCAAAGGGCTCATTATATAAACAAGAGGCCCATGGGCCTTTAACGGTCATTCTGACTCATTGCCACAAAACAACAAAGCACAGTATAAAGTATGCGTTAACGATTAATAAAAACAATACAAGTAAAACTCCTAGGTTGAATATGTAAGTGCTAAAATAGGTAAATGTCATTCGTTTTGAACAAAACTTGGTAGCTTCATCCAATATGGTTGTAACCCATTCACGGATTGAATATAAGGAGGAGTCAATTTAAAAGTCCAAATTTCAGCAAAGCTTCCATTTGCGACATCTCGCCATACATATCCCCATGTGGTTCTTTAGCTCGGTCCTTTATAAAATATGATTGTCCTCACCCTAACTTTCCCTTCTGACAAATTAAAATCCCATAGACCAATTTTCCTGAGATCGGGAGACTGAAAACCTGAAACAGGAAATGGGCCACAGCCATCTTGGAATTACCAAATCTTTATGAAAATGTTTGCAAGTTGTTCGTCATCAGTTTAAACCCCTATAGACAATTGTCATTGAGATCGGAGACCGGAAATCTTTTGAAACACGAAGTGGCAGCTAAAATTAAAGAACAATTCACCTTTTTGGGCCCCGTTCCTTTGCCCTAGGGGTCGGACCAGGCTTCAGTTTATATAAAATACGATTGTCCATCCCCAATGATGTACACCAAATATGGAATGAAATCCATCCAAGGATGAAAGGCAGGAGTAGGATTAGCTTAACTAAGAAAATTGCACCTTTTGTAGCCCCGCCCCTCTGCCCCTAGGTGGTCGGAATCTATCTAATCTGTATAAATATGATTGTCCTTTCCCCAATGATGTTTCACACCAAATTGGCAAATGAATTCCAATCGAAGGATAAAGGAGGAGATAGGATTTTAAAGCATTAAATTAAAGAAAATATTTGCCCTTTTGCGAGCCCGGACCCCCTCAGCCCCTTAGGGTCCAACCGGCCATTTATTATAAAATATGATTTGTCCTTCCCAAATGATTGTTTCACACCAAATAATGGATGAAAATCCATCCAGAATGACAAAAGAGGAGTAGGATTTAAAGCTTAAAATTTTGGAAATTGCCCGTTGGGGCCCCACCCCTCGAGCCCCTAGGGGTCGGACCAGGCTCATTTATATAAAATCATGATTGTCTTCCCCAATGATGTTTCACACCAAATACATGGATGTAATCCGCCTCAAGGCGTTGTAAGGAGAGTAGCTTTGTATAAATAGTCTTACACACCACCGCACGGGCGTACGGCGGAACGGCGGACGGCGCACCATGCCGAGGCGGACGGCGCCACGACGCGGCGAAACATGATGACAATAGGGTCATCCTGACCTTCGGTCAGATTGACCTAAAAAAATGATTGGTCCCTCCCAAACTATGTTCACACCAAAAATGGGATGAAATCCATTCTTAAGGATGAAGGGAGGAGTAGGGATCTAGACTAACTTAGAAAATTTGCACCTTTTGTAGCACCCGCCCCTCTGCCCCTAGGGGTCGATCTATTAATCTGTATAAAATTATTTGAATTGTCCTTTCCCATGATGTTTCACACCAAATATGATGAATTCCAATCAAGGATAAAGGAGGCAGTTAGGATTTTAAAGCTAAAATTAAAAAATTTGCCATTGTATGCGGGTCCCGCCCCTCTGACCCTACGGGGTCGGACCAGGCTCATTAATAAAAATATTATTGTCCTTCCCTAATGATGTTTGCATACTAAATATGGATGATATCAATCGCAAAGGACGAGGTAGGAGTATGGATTTAAAGCTAAATATGAAGCAATTTGCCCTGGTTTTGAGGCCCTGCCCCTAAGACCCATAGGCGGTCGACCAGGCTCATGTTATATAAACATATGATTGGTCCTTCCCTAATGCATGTTCACACTAAATATGGATGATTATCAACCCAAGATTGAAGGAGGAGTAGGATTTAAAAGCTCAAAATTCAAGGAAAATTTGCCCTTTTGGGGCCCCATCCCTCAGCCCCTAGGGGTTGGACCAAGCTCATTTATATAAACAAGAGGCCCATGGGCCTTAATACGGTCATCTGACTCATTGCCCACAAAACCAAACCAAAGTCCACAGTATAAAGTATGGTTAACGATAAAATATTAAACAAATACAAGTAACTCCTTAGTTGAATATGTAAGTTTCTTTTAACAATAGCGTAAATGTCATTCGGTTGACAAAACTTGGATAGCCCTTCATTCCCATATATGGTTGGTAACCCCATTCACGATAATATAAACGGAGGAGTCAGATTTAAAGCCAAATTTTCAGCAAAGCTTCCATTTTTGGGCATTCCGCCCATACTATCCCCATGGGTCTTAGCTCGGTCCTTTTATAAAATATTTGATGTCCTCATCCTAAACTTTACCCTCTGAATTCAATATAAAATCCTATCAGGACAAACTTTTCCTTGAGATCGAGAACTGAAAACCTGAAAACAGGAAATTTGGGCCCAGCAGCCATCTTGGAATTACCAAAATCTTTTATGAAAATGTTTGCAAGTTGTTCGTCATCAGTTTAAACCCCTACTAGACCCAATTTTCAATTGAGATCGGAGACCGAATCTGAAAAACATTGAAGTGGGCAGCCTAAAATTAAGAAAATTTCACCATTTTGAGGCCCCGTTCCTCTTGCCCCTAGCGGGTTCGGACCAGGCTCATTTATATAAAAATACGATTGTCCCATCCCCATGATGTTATCACACACAAATATGTGGATGAAATGGCCATCCAAGGATGAAGGAGGAAGTAGGATCTTAGGCTTAACTAAGAAAATTTGCCCATTTTGTAAGCCCCGCCCCTCTGCCCCTAGGCGAGTCGGATCCTATCTAATCTGTTATAAAATATGATTGTCCTTTTCCCAATGATGTTTCACCACAAATATATTGAATCCAATCAAGGATAAAGGGCAGGAGTAGGATTTTTAAAAGCTTTAAACTTAAGAAAATTGCCCTTTTGGAGCCCTGGCCCCTCTAAGCGCCCTAGCGGTTCCGCACCATCGCTCATTTATATAAAATTATGATTGTCCTTCCCAAAATGATGTTTCACCCAAATAATGGATGAAATCCATCCAAGGATGAAAGAGGAGTAGGATTTTTTAAAGCTTAAATTTGGAAATTTGCCCGTTTGGGGCCCCACCCCTCAGCCCCTTAGGGGCGGGACCAGGCTCATTTATATAAAATATGATTGTCCTTCCCAAATGAATGTTTCACACCAAATATGGATGTGAATCCGCCTCAAGGGTTAAGGAGTGAGTAGGCTTTTGTATAAATAGTCTTACACACACGCACGGGCGGTACGGCGGACCGGCGCACGGGCGGACCGGCGCACACGACGGCACGAAAACATTGATGACCAATAGGTCCATCCTGATACTATCGCGTCAGATGACCTAAAAAATGATTGTCCCTCCCAAATGATGTTTCAAAAATATAATCCACTAATAGTTAGGGTTAAAGCCAAAGAAAATTTCTTGGGCCCGCCCCTGTATTCGGAAGGCAATTAATAATGTCTTTCTTTTCATTACTAAATATGAGAATTGAGGAGAAGGAGGGAGTAAGATTTTTAAAGCTACAAATAAGAAAATTTGCCATTTTGGGCCCCGCCCCGCTCACCTAGTGGTCGGGACCAGGCCTTCATTTAATAACATTATTATGTCCTTCACCAATGATGTTTCACTACCCAAATATGGATGAATAACCTCCAAGGGACTGAAGGAGGTAGTAGGAATTAAAGCTAATTAAAGAAAAATTTGCCCTTTGGGCCCACTGCTCTAAGCCTCAGGGGTCGGACCAGGACTCATTATATGGAAAATATGATTGTCCTTCCCTAATTGATGTTTCACACTAAATATTGGATGATAATCAACCCAAGGATGAAGAGATGAGTAGGATTTTTTAAGCTCAAAATAAGAAAAATCTCCTTTCTGGGGCCCCAACCCTCAGCCCCTAGGGGTTGGACCAAGCTTCATTTTATATAAACAAGAGGCCCAGGGGCCTTAACGCGTCATCCTGACTCATTGCACAAAAACAACAAAGTCACAGTATAAAAGTATTGTGTTAACGTTAATATAAACAATACAAGAAACTCCTTAGTTGAATATGTAAGTTTTCTAAAAATAGGTAAAATGGTCATTCGTTGAACAAACTTGGTAGCCCTTCATCCATATATGGTTGTAACCCATTCACGGATTAATATAAGGAGGAGTCAATTTAAAGCCAAATTCAGCAAAGCTTCCATTTTTGGACATCCGCCATACAATCCCCATGGGTCTTAAGCTCTCGGTCCTTTATAAAAATATGATTGTCCTCACCTAAAACTTTTCCCTTCTGAATCAATTAAAATCCCTAATTAGACCAATTTTCCTGAGATCGGAGACTGAAACCTGAAAAACAGGAATGGTGCCAGCAGCCATTTGGAATACCAAAATCTTTTATGAAAATGTTTGCAATTGGGTTCGTCATCCAGTTTAAAACCCCTATAGACCAATTTTCATTGAGATTCGGAGACC
>SAYR01030304.1:0-45000 GCA_004382745.1 Argopecten irradians irradians
TATCTGTTAACAGGTGTTTATTAACTTTTAAGATGTATCTATTGCTTTTTTATATCAATTTCGGTTTGAGGTAGTAAAGTCACAACTGGGTTATTTAAAATCAGTTATTTCGCTTAACAACATTTTGTAAAAGTTAATATTACTTTTTTCATTATTAATTCTTCTGTTGTAAATAGATTAGAGTAAAAAAAGGAACCTGTTCTTTAAGAAATATCTTCGATATCATTTTTATAAATCCCATCTTGCATTTAAATAGAATTCCATTTTTGTTAACCCCTCTACTGTTTTCAAGACAAAAAAATATGAGTTAGACATATCTCCTTCTTCAACATTTTACTCTTGAACGGATTCTAGCAGCTGTTTTCTTTATAGAAGGATTTCCAAAATTTGTTGGATTATGTTTTTGATCTTCATTGTTAAGGTCAGGGTTGGTTTGTAATTTTTTTTCTAGTTTTTTATTTGATCTCCTTAACATTTTACATTTACTAACAGTAATACAAATATTCTTTGTTTTTTAATTTTGTTAATATCCCATCATTCCCTCAAGTGACCTCAAATTCTCGCTTATTATTTTTCATATGTTCCAAAAAATCTGTAAAGGGCATTTTTAAAAAGAGTACTCTCATTACCTTTGCACTCATTTTCCAATAAGCTGGACCTTTTTTTTACTGTCCATTTAGATGTATATTTAAACATTGGAACACCATAATGATATGTTTGTTAGTAAAGGGACAGTATTCTATCGGTGTGGTTTTAACATTTTGCATCAAGATCTATTGAAGTTTAAAATTTTTTATATTCGTGGATCTTTTATTGCCCCCTGTCTAAAGGTAATGACTTTTTATTTGGATACCTCTTTCTCCATACATCTTCAATTTCCAATCCAGTTACCAAATCTTCCAATTCGTCTTTTCCAGAATCATGTTAATCTCTTGTGCTATCTCTATCAATTACGCAATTAGTTACACAATTGAAACAATTGAAATCCCCCCCCAATTATTAATTTTTTCCATTGTCCTTATTTTCGGATAATTCCTGTTTCAAATGATAGAAAAAAAGTTTTCTTTTGGTTAGAATCGTTCGGTGCATATATATTTACTAATGTCAGTAAATGCCCATTGTGCTCAAATGTATGTATAATGTACCTTCCATCTTTGTGTCTCAATATTTCAGTTGGTGTTATATCCAAACCTTTCCTAAATAAGATGGCTACACCTCTTGAAGCAGATGATCCATTGGACCAATAGCTTCCGCTATCCCATTCACCTTTCCATCTAAATAAAGAATTATTGTCTCCACAAGGACTTTCTTGACAGAGGATTATATGAGTTTTAACCTTTCTGAACCTATAGAAAAGATTTGACCTTTTTTCTTTTACATTTAACCCATTAGCATTAATTGTCATCAGTATTAACTTATCCATACAAAATATTGAATTTTAAATTGTCCACTTACTTGCGCTTTGATATTTAAAAACATGATAATAGTTAATTGTTCAAAATAACAGATATATCACTATTTTGTATTCCGGGTTCCCTTGTCCGTGCTACGTGCATTGAAATGGGCTTTGGCCAAAACTGTTGATGAAGAATTGTGGAAAGTAGCATGGCTTCATCATTAAATTATAGAAGATGAAGCGCAAATTAACCTTTAAGTCTGTCCGTATATATAGCTATAGTGCGCCACAGTCCGGATATTTTTTTAAACTATCGGCAGAATTTTGTATTTTCATTTTTTTCAATTACAAGAAACTGGGTTTAGATGACCTTAGGGCAACTGCAACTACGAAAGCTTTTCATGAAGGGTCCCGAGTTATCGAGGCTCAATTATCAATTTGAATATGAATTTCAAGATACTCTGGGATTCTGTCAAGTAAGTAGAAGACCAAAGTAAAGAGAAGCAGTCCCTGCAGAAAACAATCAAATAATTGTCTGCAAACACTATTACATCTTAAGATTGCAAAATGAATTGGACTTGCCTGACTATCAGCGCTTTTTGTTATCTGACTATATATATATTAAAAACAAATGAAGTAATTTCGCATGTTTCCACCTACGAACTGTTACATATGTCTCGTGATGAACTGTTTACCCGGTCGCGCAATCGGGAACATCCGGCTTTTCCCGTAAGCGCTAAATGACTGAATTTTTACGCAATAAATATTAGTTTATATATTCTTTTGCTAGATTTTAGAGAAGTCAGATAACAAAACATTTCTTTCGTGCCTTATTATAAGTTAAAAGTGAAAACTGTTTCCCCGAGGTGTTTGTAACGACCACTGAACTGTTTCCTCGAAGGCGTTTGTAAAACTTATCAAATGCATCTTCACATGTCATATGGATAATCACTTGGTAGGCGAAGATGTATCAACTAATGAGGCAAGAAATATACTAAAGGCGAAATACTGGCAAATAACAACAGTCGTGTGATCCTTTAAAAATACTTGACAATGAGAAAGATGCTGACCTCCCTCGTTTATACTGGATTCCTAAACTCCACATTCATCCATACGAGCAACGTTTAATTGTTGGTTCCAGTACGCGTTCAACCAAGATTTTATTCAAACTTTTTAACGGGTAAACAGCCATCCCGACAGTACAAAAAAGTTGCAGTCATATTAGGATACCGTTTATGTATTCAAAAATACCCCAAATATGTTTATAACAATCTTGAATGCCCGCTTCCTAAGATGTTTCCTCAATCAAAATGTCAGATTTTTCTACCCACTACACGACCATTCCTCATTCAAAACTCAAAGTACACCTTCACTCTCTTGTAATGAAAGCGTTAATTACAAAGAAAGGCAAACGGCGTACTTGTTGAAATTGACAATCAAAATATTGCAAAGCCAATTAGAACATCACGATACTCCCAAAAACACAGCCAACATCAATAAGAAATATATTAAAAAGTCATCGCGACACAAGACGTAAAGTTCGTTATATTACGACAATCCGTAGATAAATAACTGTTTTATGTTTAGAAACAACTCAACAAGTAAATGATTTTCAAGTTGTCTTGTTAATAAACAAGTAAGAAAGACAATATTAAAATAAAACGACTTGTTTTTAAAACTGTAACGACACATTCTCTTTTGTCGACATGTGAAATTCATAAGGGTGGACGGAACAACGTAAACTCGGTATTTCTAGTTCAACGTCGAAATATGAGAATGTTGAAGAAGTTGATGTCATTTTGTTCTCAACTTTTGCAAATATAAAAGTCGGTTTGTTGACAAAATATCGACAAGTCGTAAAATGTTAATGCGTCAAGGTCATATCTAATTAGGAAAGTAGACTTGTCTACAATGCTACTTCTAGTTATCAACTTTACAACAGGTGACCAATATACGCTTCCATATATTTGGCCCTGCATTTGTTGTGATAAAATATAGTCTAAATGACTTTAAAAACACGACATGGCGAGCAACTTGGCACTTTCGCGATATAGATTGTGCGACATATCCCTTATGATTGACGTCATGTCGACATTTACTTTGTACATTTACAGATACAAATCGATAGGCGACTTAGGAAAGTCGTTTGTGTCAAAGATTTTAGACCATGTCGACTTAATTATTTCGACTTGTCATTAATATAAAAAGAAGTCGATTTCACGAATATCGACTTGGTGCTCAGCGAAGGAAGCGGCTGGAGTAATAACAGGGTTATCTTCATATGCAAGTAAAGATTCATTATTTTTCGAAAACAGGTCTAGTAAATCTTTCGGAAAGGAAAATGGCGTAAAAGAAGAAAATCAAGTCTAGTGTACAAAATGAAAACAAACAAACAAACACTCCTATATATAGTTTTGTAATAACTCTTTTACCAAATAAGGTTGGTGACAATAGTCAGTACAATTTACGTAGTAAGTATGCTATTCCTTCTTCTTGACTCTCTACTTGTACCACGTCCTTTTTACCAACAACCTTAAGCTTACGTCTGTGGAATTCTTTAGAAAAAGAGGAAAAAATATTACCTTCTTTGCAAACTTCTGAAAATGCTCTTACAAATTATTCTTGTTAGTCGCCACCTTCCTAATATAGTGACATATACGGTGATATCATTTTTAATTTAATAAAGTTCATCAAAATATCTGATTTCCTTCGTTTTAATATTGTTGAAAATCCAGTTAGTACATGTAGCAATGTACACCCGTTCGAGAATGCTTCACATTATTTCTTGGAAAGCAACCTTTATGAAGCAGCATTAACTATTATTTTTTTTTAAAACATAGATAATCTTAAAGATGCTCCACCGCTGACAAATGGTATTTTTTCACTATTAAAAGCAAGAGCAGACGATTTAGTAATTTTCTTCAGTTACAAAAGTTACTTACTTCACACCATTACCACCATTGAAAAGTTTCAGCTTCTAATTTTACTTCAAGTTAACAATATGAAAAATAATTAATTGCATCCCGAAAAAATTCGTACCACTATATCCTATATGAAATGAACTACTGAATGCGCATGTACCAAAGGCAAAATAAATTATTTTATATTATTCTTTGTGTTAATTAGACTAATATACACGATTAAACACCAATTATTGTTCAAATGATGAATATCATTTTTGGTCTGTCGGCGGTGGAGCATCTTTAATATTGGTATTGTTAATCTACATTTATTTTTATTTGAACATGAAAATCTGCCTACACACATAAATGCAGAATTAAGTCTTTAGACATATACAAGCTTTTATCAAATTAAGCAACAGATTTTTTGAAGTAATAGTAATTATATTTAATTTATGTGTATTGTTACATGACGAATAACAGAAATGAGACACCAGCAGCTAAATCAAAACACAATTTAATTATATATACAATATTTTACAGAGATGGTTTACAATATAACTGGTGGTGGTACAAGAGTAATATGATGATTTAAAGTGTTACTTATCTGTATGTGAATGTCCTGGTATAATCCTTGATCCTTCCAGGTTTCAAATCAACAATAATCACAAATCCACAAGGAAAATGAATGTCCACAGATGATTTGTAAAGTTCCAGGCAATATGAATAAATCCACACAAAGTGTTGTAATAATCCACAGATAAAGTCACAATAGCTCTCCCAATAGAATTTTATATAGCGCTATACAATTCTTGATATGTCTAATTACAGGTCTCATTACAGTTCTGACTAGCCTTGGACAGTTGAAGTATATATAGCTAAACCCTAGTTCAAGAATATTGGAGAACCTTCTACTTCTAGAAATACCTAACTAAAAACAGTAAACAAATAAACACACAGAACTTTCTGGAAATATGTCATTCTAGATCTCTACTTATAATCAACATGTTTACAAACATATTTGTTTATACATGATAATATTCTAGAAAGTTCTATAACCTAGATTAATGATATGACCTTTATAGGATGTATTGATAATAAAGCTATAGGAGTTATCTCCCTTATCTCATAACTACATGTATTTAGTGTCATACATAACACACCCCTCCTTAAAGAAAAGAAAGTTTTCTTATCTTGATAAAGCATCAGCCAGAATATTGTCTTTCCCTTTGATATGTTTGATGTCAAGATTGTACTCTTGCAAAGTCAAACTCCACCTGAGAATTCTTTGATTTTTGTTTTTCATTTTCCCAATGAATGTCAAAGGGTTGTGGTCGGGAAGACCAACACAGGCACAACTGTAGTGCATAGATACACATCAAATTGGTTCAAGGCCAAAATCAACGCTATTTCTCTGGTGTTTGTCAAACTTTTTCGAGAAATAACAAATTGGATGATCAATGTGTTCAGAACCTTCTTGCATCAAAACAGCACCAACACCTACATCGCTGGCGTCAATAAACAGTTTAAACTGTTTCTTAAAATCTGGAGCAGTCAGAACTGGTGAGTTTGATAGTATGGCTTTCAGTTTTTCAAAGGCAGACTTACATTCGTCTGACCAGACAAATTTGACATTTTTTCTTTAACAAAGCAGTAAGTGGAGCTGCTATAACAGAGAAATTTTGACAAAATTTTCTGTAGTATCCAGCCATACCAAGAAATCTCATCAGCTCTCTCTTGCTTCCAGGAGTTGGAAAATCTATAATTGATTCTACTTTGGCCTGAACAGGTTTAACCTGCCCCTGTCCTACAACATGGCCTAAAAATTCAACAGTTGCATGACAAAATTCACATTTCAATAAGTTTACAGTCAATTTCATGGTAGTGAGTCTTTCGAAGAATTCACGAATCCCGCGTAGATGGTCTTCCCACGTGTCGTGGTAGTTGATGACATCATCAATGTATCCATTACAGCCTTCCAGGTCTGATATCACGCTGTTAAGAAGACGCTGAAATGTTGCCGGGACATTCTTCATACCAAACGGCATAACTTTGTACTGGTACAAACCTTGTGACGTTACAAATGCCGACACTTCTTTGGCTCTTTCTGTTAATGGCACCTGCCAATATCCTTTCAACAGGTCAAACTTGCTTACGTACTTGGCTTTGCCAACTTTGTCAATATATGAGTCAATCCTTGGAATTGGATAAGAGTCTGTTTTACTGACAGAGTTTACTTTTCTGAAGTCAGTACAGAACCAGTATGTCTTGTCTGGCTTTAGTACCAGAACACATGGAGAGCTCCATTCACTTTTGCTTGGTTCAATAATATCATTGTCCAACATGTATTGAATTTCTTTCTTTAAATGTTCTTCTTTCAAAGGATTGACACGGTAAGGATGTTCCTTGACAGGTGGCGCATCGCCCACATCGACGTCCTGATAGATAGCGTCTGTTTTGCCTGGTGTATCCGGAAACAAATGTTTAAACTCAAGTATCAAATCTTTCAGTTCATTGCGTTCCTTTTCCGATAGATGACATAGTTTCTTGACCAAGTTCGCGAGCACATCTGAGTTTCGTAACTTAACACCACAGTCTAAACCTACATCTTGTACACCACCATTTAAGTCTAATTTACAAATATCAGCTGTACTTTCACTTTGTGATGGTACAGAGGCCAAAGTAGCAATAGGTTGAGAGGTCTTGCTCTCTTCTCAATCTACATATTTCTTAAGCATATTAACATGACATAATTGAGTTTTCTTGCGCCTCCCTGGAGTTTGTACAATGTAGTTAACATCATCGACCTTTTTCTCAACAACATAAGGTCCAAACTATCTAGCTTGCAAAGGCTGACTCGGTATTGGTAATAGAGCCAAAATTTTGTCACCTGGATCAAAACTTCTTGCACGGGCATCTTTATCATACCATGTTTTCAATTTGGTTTGAGTAAGGGCCAAATTTTCTTTTGCCAATTCACATGCCCTTGTCAACCTTTGCTTAAAGTTACACACATAATCTAAGAGATTCACTTTAGAATCTTCGTCCAAAATTTTGTCTTTCAAAATTTTCAAAGGACCACGTACAGTATGTCCAAACACAAGTTCAAAGGGACTGAAGCCAAGAGATTCTTGTACAGATTCTCTAACGCCAAACAACAACATGTGTATACCTTCGTCCCAATCTCTTTTGTTTTCAAAACAATAAGATCTCATCATATTCTTCAATGTCTGATGAAAACGTTCTAAAGCACCCTGAGACTCTGGATGATAAGCACTAGACTTATACTGCTTGATCTGGAGCTGGTACATGACTTGTTGAAAAATACCAGACATGAAATTCGAACCTTGGTCCGATTGGACAGCTTTTGGAAGACCAACCAATGTAAAGAATTTAACCAAAGCCTTGGCTATGTTAGGGGCCTTCATATTTCTGAGTGGAATGGCTTCAGGAAAGCGAGTGAAAGCACACTTAATAGTTAAAAGATACTCATTCCCAGACTTAGTTTTGGGTAGAGGACCTACACAGTCTATAATGACTCTACAAAATGGTTCCTCAAATGCTGGAATGGGATGCAGAGGTGCAACAGGGATTTTCTGATTAGGTTTCCCTACTACCTGACAAGTATGACAAGACCTACAAAAATCAGCCACATCCCGTTTCAACTTGGGCCAAAAGAAGTGATCTAGGATTCTGTTATAAGTCTTGGTCACAACTAAATGCCCTGCCATAGGTACATCATGAGACAAACTCAGAATATCTTGCCTATACCTTGGTGGGACAACTATTTGATTGACAACCTTCCAGTCTTCTTCGGGAGACACATCAGGGGGACGCCACTTGCGCATCAACACACCTGACTTACGGAAGTAACAAACTGGGACTTTCTCAGCCTCTTCCTCACTCAAAGCCCGATTACACAATAAGGAGATTTCAGGATCTTTTTCCTGTTCTACTATAAGCTCCTCTCTAGACAAAGATGATTTACTCATCATGTCAGCCAAAGAAGTACCTTTGTTAGGAACAACTCTATCACTATCAAAGTCTACAGGATTGCTCAAAAGATCACACTTACCCCCACCCCAACTTCCTCTCCAGCCAAGTCATTACCTAAAATGAGCGACACGCCCTCTATGGGAAGTTCCGGTCTAACACCAATAGTGACAGGCCCAGTAACCAAGTCTGACTTTAAATAAACACAATGGAGAGGCACATTAACAAAACCTAACTCTACACCTTGAAGCAAAACACTACTACCAGATGAGGTCTCCTCAGACAAAGGCACTACACCATCTAATATTAAAGAATGAGAAGCCCCAGTATCTCTCAAAATCTTCACAGGTTTCAAGTTGGTGATATCACTAGTAAGTGAAACAAAACCTTCAAAAATGAAGGGAGAGTACTTCTCCAAGAAACTATCAGACTCTGAGCTCTTAATCTCAACAGACACTTTATAATCTTCCACAATATCACTAAGTTTCTGACTAGGCTTTGACAGAGCTAACACAGAAGGAACTGACTGTTTACGCCTTTGCTCCTTACGCTGGAGAGAATAACATTCAGACATAGTATGCCCTACTTTCTTGCAGTAATTACAAACAGGACCAGAAGGAGACCCCACACCTGCCCTATCATCTGTTTTAGAAGCAGACTTAGTTTTATCACCTAATTTAGGTTTGTCGTTGGAAGGGTCTCTAAAGGTTGGGTTCTCCTAGGCTGACCAAATTTACTAGTACCTGTGGTACTGTTTTTGTCTTGAGAACTGTTTTTAACAAATGAGCCTTTGTGGGTGAGAGCGTAATCATCAGCCATTGTAGCTGCTTCACTGAGTGTTTCAACTTTTCTCTCATCTAAATGAGTTTTTATGTTTATGTGGACACAACGTTTAAACTCCTCTATCAACAATAATTGCCTCAATTTACCAAATTCCTCATCAATTTCTTTAGAATCACACCACCTATTAAACAATTGTTCTTTTTCTCTGGCAAATTCTACATGAGTTTGTTCATCTCTCTTTCTCGAGTTTCGAAATTTCTGGCGGTAATCCTCAGGAACTAACTCATAAGCTTTCAAAATAGCTTTCTTGACTACTTGGTAATTTGAAATCTCATCTACAGACAAAGAAGAATAAATGTCTCTAGCTTTACCAATCAAGACACTTTGAAGAAGCATTGTAAGCTTATCTTCAGGCCATTTCATACTATCAGCTATTTTCTCAAAATGCAGAAAATACTTGTCAACTTCTTTCTCTTGAAAAGGAGGAACTAACCTAATGTTTCTACTGACACCAAAACCTCTGTTTCCTTGTAAACCCCTAAAAGTTAGATTACTTGAACTGTCTTGAGAAGCTAGCTCTAATTCTTTAATTCTTAGTTCTGTTTCAGCTTTAATTTTCTGCTTCTCTAGCTCTAACATCTGATTTCTCTCAATCTCTTTTTCTCTTAACTCTCTGTCTATTTCTTTTTCTCTTAACTCCTTTTCTATTTCTCTTTCTCTCATTTCTTTCTCTTTGTCTATTTCCATTTGTCTTAATTTCATTTCATGTTCAAGTTCCATTTGTCTAATTTGAATTTCTGGACTGACTGTTTCCTCTATACTATCTAATGCAATAGAGTCAAATTTGCCATTATCAACAAAATATCTTATAATTACATTCCTAATTTCAGCTTTCCTCAAATTAGTTTTGATAGTAAGGCCTAAATGTTTACCCAATAACAGTAAATCCGTCTTACTAACTTGCAAAAGAACATCCAGGGATGACCCTTTAACAAACTGTTCTACCTTCATAATAGTCATGTTTATCTAGCTGTTGGTTTCAAATGTAAACTTCAAGTTTTTACACAAATTTTGAAAATTTCTTAATTAATTTTTCAAAGTTAGATTTCACAAATTAAAATATCGATCTCGGACACGAGCCCCCAATTCCTGTTACAAGAACGAATAACAGAAATGAGAAACCAGCAGCTAAATTCAAAACACAATTTAATTATATATACAATATTATACAGAGATTATATTGTCCACAGATGATTTGTAAAGTTCCAGGCAATATGAATAAATCCACACAAAGTGTTGTAATAATCCACAGATAAAGTCACAATAGCTCTCCCAATAGAATCTTATATGGCGCTATACAATTATTGATATGTCTAATTACAGGTCTCATTACAGTTCTGATTAGCCTTGAACAGTTGGAGTATATATAGCTAAACCCTAGTTCAAGAATTTTGGAGAACCTTCTACTTCTAGAAATATCTAACTAAAAACAGTAAACAAATAAACACACAGAGCTTTCTGGAAATAGATCATTCTAGATCTCTACTTATAATCAACATGTTTACAAACATATTTGTTTATACATGATAATATTCTAGAAAGTTCTTTAACCTAGATTAATGATATGACCTTTATAGGATGTATTGATAATAAAGCTATAGGAGTTATCTCCCTTATCTCATAACTACATGTATTTAGTGTCATACATAACAGTATGCCTTGTTATAGTTATCATGTATAAAGGAAATAAATCAATATGTTTAAATCTATATCTTTCTGCAACTCTTGTGTCTGTCATAACAATATCATAATATCACGAACTTGACTGAACATATTGGAGGTTGTAACATTGACAGGAATTAGGAGAGGGGAAGGGAAGGAAGTATAACAAGGAAATTTTTCACTTGTTATACAAAATGTTGATTTCGTAAAAGAAACAAGGATCCGTAATGATTTCTTTTCACGGTCTTTTATTACACTAGCACTTTGGCCGTGAACGGTAGGCATATCCTGGATATTCCAAAAATAGTGCCGTGTTGTCCGTTCGGTGGTCGTGGCCTTCACTGATCTTTCAGAGAATAAACATAATATAACCTTAAATGAAATACAACAGATAAACACCTGACATTTACTGCTCTAAATTTACTGGTCAGGCGGGTAGGCTAATTATACTTAATTGGCGTGTCCATTGCCCCGAGGCTAAGTGCCATACCACCTGGTTGCCCCGTGTACGTAATACAATTACTCAATTAACTTTATGTGACACTGAAGCTGATATAATTACCGCGGTTAATCCAACAACAATAAAATCAAGGAAATTTGTATAGCAATGTCAAATGTAGTGTCTGAAATAAATATATACATCCATCTGTCCGTAAAAATTATATGTAGTTACGAGTTCACTGTTTTACAATATTGTATTCAAGCACTAAAATCCTTATGATAGAAGTATCCTCAACTCTGTCTGCCGCACTTCATTTCCGCCACCAAGTTGCCATCAATCTTTTCATTAAAGCATATGAAGGGGCATCATTCTTTCCCTGTTGTTGCTTTCATACTAGTATTGATATTCGTAGGATGTTATACCATTTTATGCAAAGATCATATCACCATTCAACCGATTATTTACTGGACCAAAAGAGACGAGTTTTTGTACATGTCCCCATAAAGTCATCATAGATGCTCCACCACCGACAGTGCATAAACCATACTCATAACTGATATTGAATCGTGTATATGTGTGTCTAATAAATACAAAAATACATATAAAAAATCCAATTACCATTTGGTAATATGGTTCAATCAGTACTTTATTCCATATAGGGCATAGTGTCATGGATTTTTTTTCGGGACGCAATTAATTATTTCTAATATATTTTTTCAAGTAAGATCACAAGCTTACGGAAGCCTGTTAGGGTCACATTGAAAAAAAATGTCATTATAACGACTTAGTATGTCGTTATAATGACTTAGTATATCGTAGTAACGACTAACCTATGTCGTTATAACGACTTAGCTATGTCGTAATAAGCATATCAAGGCGTTTCCATACATTTGATCTTATTTTTTGTTTGTTTGTGTGTTTGTTTGATTAATTAACGTCC
The DNA here is from genome assembly GCA_004382745.1 of Argopecten irradians irradians. Classification (NCBI taxonomy): domain Eukaryota; kingdom Metazoa; phylum Mollusca; class Bivalvia; order Pectinida; family Pectinidae; genus Argopecten; species Argopecten irradians. The sequence continues at coordinate 12,177 of SAYR01030304.1, forward strand.
TATTAACAGCTATGGTCATGTTAGGACGGCCTCTCATGCATGCGGTGTGTTGTGGGTAGGTTGTGCGAGGTGCATGTTTTGGGAGACTGCGGTATATTGTTTTATATCGCTTACCTATACTGCAATATAACTGTATAAAATATCAAATTCAGAGCAAGACATTTTTTTTTCAAATATAAATATGAAGGTCTTTCCGAAGGAAATTTATACAGCAAGTCTACAAATTAATTGTGAATTTGGTGTGTTGTGAGTGGTACAGTTGAAATTATAAGTTAGAATAGTCGTTATGTTTGTTTTTGACAAAAATAATATTTTTCTATTTCTATTCATACTAAATCCGACTTTATGATTGGCAGATTCTCTTTCTTCATATACTATGAAGAAAAATTCAGAGAATGGCGCAAACACCCGACGTTATCACGACGTCACAATAGATGTCGACGTTGCGTATGGATGTAAAAAATAACCCATTAGAAAATCAATGGACTCGCACGTTTAAGCGTGTTTCATATTATTAAGTAGTCTGAAAAAATAATTGTAAGCATTGATGTAACTATACCATCGGGTTAATAAATTTTGTCTGCAAACTGTTTGAATCCGCGTAGCGGATTCTCACAAAAAGTTATATTATAAATAATATAAAAATGTGTTTATATACATAAAATAATTGATAAAATAAATAAATGATTATCCGTGGCAGTGCTCGACTAGGACAATAGGGACCATTTCGTACCCGGCCGAAAGGCATAGTAGGCTGTTCGTTCTAGTATTCATAGATAAACAAGGGATCTCATCTATGAAGTGACGTCATTGGAATGACGTCAAACATCAAATGAAAAGTCAGCTTTTACTTTAGCCTAATTTTTGCAAAGTAACAGGGCTCTTGCAATATGTTTTTAAGATCACTAAGTCAAAGTCTAAGATGAACTATGGACATTACCTTATGTCCGGTATTATCCGTCGAAAACATTTTCGACCACTGTACAAACTCAATTTAAAGTGAATAGTCGGGCAAAGAAAACCAGTCTAAATGCGTTCATTAATACGACGGTCAAGTTATGCTTAGTTTCCCAGTTCTGACCATTAAAGTATAGAAAAGTTGAAAGCATTGAAAACGAGGCTGCGTGGAAATGTAACCACGGACATAGTGAGCCGGGAGGACGTTTTAGAATTCCCATACTTTAAATTAATTTCTTCGTACGCAGACAGATTTTGGCGAGAGATTTTATTGTTCTATCTCTTAAGAAATTATACTGGATACATTCACACCATTTTTACCGACTTTAGCCATCCTTGCCCGACTGTTCACTTTAAACTTTACAACAATATATTATTCGCTACGGGGAATTTCCATTTAGATCATTCGGTAGAGCGGCGGAATAGTAATACCAGGGTCGCAGCTTCGATTCCGTCTGGCTGCACACTACTCTTGCTCATATTACACTTTATTTAATTGGACGTTCCGCAAGTCATGGCTATCCCAAGGAACTAAACGGCTATAGCCAGAGGACATTGAATTATTTTAATAGAAAAGCAATTGGTAAAATTTCTTTATGGGTTTTCACTGGTTTAAAGTTCAACTTTTGAAGGTCAATGCCGATAATCCGATATATTCTGTCGTTTAATTTCTTATATGTTCTTATACGTTCTTTCGTGTTTTTATGTATGACTTGAGCTATGTTTATTGGCTATATATAGAATATATATAGAATGAACGACAGAAGTATTCAGTTAAGGTCACCGTTGTAACAAGTTAGAAATTTAGGGCTATTAGGTTTAAGTCAGAGTCATCGTGACTATTCTTAGAAATAAAAAAAAAACAATCATTGTCATCATTCTCACAGTTTAGTTTTTTTTCATAGATCGTAACAAACCTGTGAATATACATGAACTATCGAAATATCTTAGACAAGTTTGGAGTTTCATGGTTACCAGATCAAGGTCAAAGGCACTTTTGCTGTTTCTTGGAAACATTTGTCAACATTCCCTTTTTGCTTCATTGCATCAAATATAATGTAAAAACTTGTTTTATTCAGCAGCACAGCAGGTTGCATGTACATGTTTGTTATAAGTTCGATAGTACTGTTTTACTCAAGTGACGCTCAAGATACATGGACCTCTTGGTTTCCTCAATGTACGCCATGTAAAGATACATTTTAGCAATTGTTATTACATGTACATTTGTATTGACCAAAAGGAGTAACTTAGTCTAAAGAATATCTGAGCGCCTCTACGTCTTGTCTATCCTTATAGAATATGTCGAGCAAACTCGATTTTTAAAGGACCTCGGATTTCCTTGAAGTAACAATAACTATATCTTCCTACGCTTTTCCGGCTAATAATAAATTCTGTAATTTTCTATAAGCGAATGCTAGTTATTGCAGAATATTATTTTAAAATTCAACATTAAACCAAACAATATAGATTATTTTGCGGACATGAGAGTTTAACTTCTAAGTGAACAAATGATTTTGCATTCAACGTCCGCCATTTCAAAAACAATAGCTTTGACGTAATCTACAAGCAGGGCGCCATGTACCTAACAATAGCCGTGCCGTAATCTACAAATGGGCCGCAATGTACTTATCAATAGCCGTGACGTTTTCTACAAGTGGGCGGCAATGTACTTCACAATAGCTGTGACGTAATCTACAAGTGGGACATAAGGTACTAAACAATAGCGGTGACGTAATTTACAAGTTGGCTACAATGCACTAAACAATAGCCGTGAAATAATTTACTAGTCGATCGCAGTGTACTAAAATAGCCGTGACGCAATCTACAAGTGGGTTTGCAAGGTACTAAACAGTCGTCGTACATACAAAAATACATTAATATAATGTGATCCTAGGTCAACTCACGACAGAGGCGAATGAAGCCTAAGAGATTTTGATGATTTGTATGAATTCTGAAATAAATCACTATTGTAATTAATGCAGAAATAAGACTTAATCGATATCAACTGCTAATATTTACATTCACTTGCAACTTCTACTATATAAACTAACCAAGGCAAAGTAAAGCCTATGATGGCATAACTGACACCCACATCGTGACCATTATGGCGTCACTAATGTTGACATGGTTACGACCACCGTCAAAATAGCTGTTCCTTTTTGTGGATTAAATCGTCGTTGATAAAGAGTTTTCCTATCTAGCTTAAACAATGTTAAAGCAAAGACAACAAAATTAGCGCATTGTGAGATGGTTGTCTGCAAAGCTCTGACATCTACAGTATATAGACCATAGATGCCATAGGAAGATAGTTTAATGCTTACGGAAATATTTTAAAGAAAAATCGAATAAATTGAGGAAAAAAACTCTGGTGTGTCATAAACAAACCGACTTTCCGACGTCCGCTACAATCGTACTAAGTTCTTTGGCGACTATTTTAAATGACTGTATGGCTGCCATTTGTAGTTGACTACAACCTAATGGTGACGTAGATTGGCACCCCTGGATGACATATTTACATTTACTTACCACTTTTACTATATCAATTAACCAAGGCAAAGTGAAATCTATGGAATATAACGGACACCCAAAACGAGACCTTTATGACGTCACTAATGTTGAAATGGTAACTTCTGAATCAACTGATCATCGGCAAAATAGCTGTTCCATCTCGTGGATTAAATCGTCGTTGATAAACGGGTTTCCTGATCCAACTTAAGCAATGTTAATGTAGAGACACAATGGGTTAATGATGTAAATATAAGTATTAAACCCTCTTCCAATTCCAGTGCAATACAGATGATTATCTCCTAATGCGCTAGCGCGCATTATGAACTGTCTGTAAAGCTCTGGAATATATATAGACCATAGATTCTATAGGAAGACTATTCAATGCATAAATAGTTGATTGAAATCACTAGATAATGTAAAACTAAGGAGTAAACTATTTGTTAATCAACATTGTCCATATTCTATACTGACCATAAATTTAATAAGAATAACATTTTGTGACTTTAAAATTAATTATCGTTGATTTTACGGTAGCATTATGAATAAATGATTTTATAAAGTCTTTTTACGTGTATCGGTAAAATTTTAATGTATTTCCAAGCGGCGGTTCCGGTAATATCCATACAATATTCATTTCAATAGTCATTTCTACACGTGACGTCATACTAGTGTTCAAATAACTTGTCTCATTACATTACCCATAGTTACGTGTACGCGAAAGTAATATAAATAAATTGTAGTAGATATCTATATGTCTTAAGCTTTAAACACAACCTTACTTTATTATCTTTTTTTTAATTATGCGATAATTATCTATTCATAGACATTTTAATGATGTTGGTGAGATAAATAATTAAACTTATTTATCAAAGCAAAGAAAAGCTCATCAATATCCTCTATTGCAAGCCATGTTTTTAATTTGTCACTTCTAATTACAGCTGTCAATTTAATAATTTATAAAAAATCATCTGTACAACCCCTGATGACTGCGTCTATGGTTTCCAAAGCACACGGGAGTAGATGAGAGTAGTCCGCTAAACCTGCCTAATATACGCATTTTAAGAAGTATTAGACACACACACACACACAAAAAAAAAAAAAAAAAATAATAAAGGCAGGTTTAGTGGAGTAGGATGGGACCGGCCATAAGCTTCATAGATTTCAGGTTGATATATTTTGTATAGTACATCTGGGATTCCATATGGTATGATGTATATTAAGGTGTCGCTGGGTTCTAATTCGATGTATCTTCCAATTTAGGATAAATATATCCATTTTTTCTTGAATGAAAGACAAAAAAAAAAAAAAAAAAAAAAAAACTCATGCATTCAATATGAAGAGGGTTTGCTCTATCGAACTCATGTCTCGAAAATTAATTCTCGAGTAAGTCAGTAAATGTAAATCGCAAAGTGACTCATAAACGTTCGATTCGTTGATTGCAACTTGATCTGCCAGTAATGGAACTCCGTATTGCCTGCCATCTTATCAGCATCATGCATTCTAAAAGAGATCTGTAAGTCCTCTAAAACATTCTCAGTGCTAGCATCTCTTACTCGCGCGGAACCCTTCCCAACTGGACGATGAACTTTAGGTACAGATTTCCAATTAACTTTGGATTGTTGTAAGAAAGCCCAGCTTTTATACTATTTTTCGTGAAAATCTATCTATAGCTCCATTAATCGGTTTAAGATTATCGTATCTATCAATATGTATGAGATAATAATTAAGGACCTTTACTATAGTATAATATCCGTCGTAAACAACGTCTTGATCTCAGATGCACTTCAGTGTACACGGAACGGAAAATAACATTTAGATATGTTATTCTGTTTGATCTCCTGACGATTTAATTATATATATATTAGGAAATATTACAACTGAAATTAGGCTAAATACATATGGTGATTAGCGGAAACATGTATTCGTTATTTATGTTTCTGATACATTTAACTAGAGATCTATCTCTGTTTTAACAAATTTCTAAATTATCAAACCTCGGGAATATTCCATTTTCATAATGTGGTCTAAAAAGAGACGAATTAGAAAAATGATGGTTATATAATTATTCATTTGAATATGTTTCTGTATAAATAAAAATTCTCTCTAGGCCTATGGATTTCAACAGAAATATATATGTATATATGTTTCTGATTTCAAGAACCAACATAACGAAAAGAAAATGCTTTAAATGTATTTCATAGTTCAATACACGTAGATATCATAGACATAAATTAGGAGGGGGTAAAAAAATGGATATTCGAAATCTAGCAACTTTCAGAAATATCAAAATTCTGACATTGAACATTATATTTGCATAGTTCTTTCTCGACATGCCATTTATAAATAATTTTGTAGTTTTTGTTATAAAAATACATTTATGTTTAACCAGAACATATAAACAAGACAAATGTATAATGAGTCTTTCTGAAATATATACTGTACATCTAGTAATTGATACACTTGTTATATGTTATGTTGGAACGGTATATTTTACTGTAAACCAGGGATTTTTAAGTGTAAACAAATATTACATTATACAACAACTACATGATGGTCCATCGCTAACTTACCTGTGATCTTACTTTTGACACCTGACGCGAGCTAATCAACAAAGCGTGACAGGTAACTACACACCTTTCTTACGTAATCTGGTTAGCCCCCTCATTAGTCTCGGTTGACCACGCGGTTTAGTTACTGCAGTATACAGGTATAGAGATTAACGCAGCACGACATTGGCTATTCGGAATGACAGTTCTGTTTTTGTTCTGTACTTGATATCTCCTACTTGGATTAGACTTGTCACATAGACATCTTCAGTCTCATTGTTTTCGTCTGGCTCGTGCATGATTTATCGTTCAATTAAAGACACTAATGAATGAACTTGAGCGAAATATCGACTTAAGACACTAATGAATGAACTTGAGCGAAATATCAACAAGTCGTCGAGTGTACTGTGTTATATGTAAGCTGAATGTATTTCGTCAAAAAACAAATAGATCGATTTCAGATGTAGATGCATTTACATATGCAAAAAATTCTGTTTGGAATCATAACTTAATCGTATGGGCAGGTGTTATAAAAAAAGTCAGAAATTTGTTAAGCGGGTTTGACCAGTAAACATTCAAAGACCCGAGTCGGGCTTTGGATAACATAATCAAGAATCCTTGATATAATATTCACATATATGTGGTTCCAACCACCGCAGATATACAACGTACGTGGATTATTATGAACATTTTATTGTGTATAATTGTGCAGTAATTGCGTAGAGATGTTCATTTATCTAAGACAAGTACATCAATATACATGTATGCATGGTATAAATCCCTGTTTTCAAGCGTTTTTCAAACTCATATCTGTGATTAAGGATAATATTACATAGGTATCGGACATGAACATAGGTATTTGTGTCTTCAAAATCGATATTTACAAACAGATAGTTTACATTAGATGGCAGACACCAAAATTCGCCTCTCTATCTTATGCGAGTAGAAAAGTTCCCGTTGTCCTCGTGACGTCAGGGGTCCCGAATCGGAGTCAATGGCTTGGGGCTTCACGTGTGTTCTAGAGAAAAGTCGCATTATCTCTAATACCGTAATCGCTTTGAAACTCGTACTTTCTCCATTCTAAATTTTATCCAAAGACGCATTTATCAAGCCTTATATACCAAACCATTCCGTGTACACTTTAAACGTCAGTGATGCTTCAGTATGTCCTCACGGTATTCGGAAACGAACGCATCCCAAGAACAACTTTGAGTAAATTCCACAATGCTTTGTGGCCTTAGTTACAGAAGGCCTCTCGGTGCAGATTATTAATTAAGCATAAATTGTCATATTTTTGACACGCATTCTAGTGTAACATACATTGGGTGTTCTAGCATGGCCAATGGTGCGCGTTAGCGCAACATGATAGATATGCTTGAACACCCAATGTATGTTACACACCAATGTATGTCAAAAATATGACAATCAATGCTTATATTTACATTTTAACTAGTCATTCCCATTTTAAAAAGAAATTAATTAAAAATAAAGTATGAAAATAAAACTTATACGTCTGCATATAGCAAAATACCATTTGATAGGACGGGAAATAGTGGGCTTCCGGTGTGTTGCCATGGACAACCGACTCAACAATAGCAGTTATTAAATGAAGCGGATATATAAATGGATAAATACAACACTTATATCCATTTGATTTTTTTTAAGTAGAATATATTTTCATATTGACCAATTTTAAAAATATTTCAATAATCTTTCACTGAATTCTCACACTGACTTAATTAAACACTGTCCTTTCGTGACCTCTTGAACTTTGATTATGGTATCAGTACGCCAGAGCCTAACTGACAATGTTAATATTGGAAAATAACACATTTTTGGCGTAGTAGCAATATATAGATACTGTGCAGTGGCAATGTAAATATTTGTTTGTATTATCTCTTGCAATAGCCTCTCACATGCGTGTCTCCTTAATCCAAGTCTCAACTATCGTTTTACTGTTGACATGCTGATGACAACTCCATGAACAAGCACAAGAAAACCGCAGATCTCACGTGAATTATACAAAAGTCCAAAGTAGTACCTGAGAAGATCATCAATCATTATCATTATATTCTGGGTATGGAAAAACAGTCTCCGATAGTACAAAGCAATTCAGCAATATCAGGAACTGGAAAACAAACATATTATGTTTAACACTTTAATAAACAGCTAAAACCTCACAGTACAAGCATGAAACGCCAAACATGCCGTCAGGTTATTATATAGATCTAGATTATTTAGAGGACAAAATATTTCAAATGGTGTTGATCCTGTGATAGGTTGTTGTATACTCCATTTTTTATAAAACGGCAGCCATATTGATCCGCTTCGCCGGTAAGTTCGCCATATTAAAATATGAATTGAAAATGAATTCCGTTTTCAGAAAAGCATTAAATATTCATATCAGTGATTTATTTTGAACCGCCTTTTTCACTGCGGTACCCCCCTGCATGTGACCCTGGATTCCTGTCTATTCCTCAATAACTATTTGACGCAGGGGGTTGACAGATCGCATACGGACGCGATATATACTTAGCTTGAACTGACCAATAGTTTCAGATACATTAATTACATTAAAACTGTGAAAATATTGCAAAATTTCCCCTTGCTGTGACAGGCCACCGCCTCGTCGATACCAATATCCCGTGTACGGTACTCACAGTGAACACCGTAGTGATAAAGACCTTCCAAGTATGGCAACAGTAAATTATTTGCATCAGGAAAATAGGGACACAAAAAGTCGATTTTCTCAAAAAGTAAGTAAGTTACACTACATTACTTTTGTAGGAACCCTTAAAGAATCGTTCTAATTTCAGAACAATTGGAATTATGAAGATACCTCTTACAGTATTTTTAATATCATTTTATATATAATGTAAGTTAATTATTATTATTTTTATTCTTATTTCTTCCACTTTCTTCCGCCGCGCGGGTTTCCGCTGCTTTTCTCAGAAACTACTGGGCCGATGATCATGAAACTTGGTAGACAGACTCTATAGGGTGTGGGGTGGTGCATAAACGCTTTTTTCCGGGACCGCCGGGATGTCAAAGATGGCCGCCAGAGCCCATTTCCTGTTTTCAGGTTTCGGTCTCCGATCACAATGAATTGGTCTATATGGGTTTTAAGGGATGACGAACATCAAGAAAACATTTTCGTGAAAATTTTTGGTATTCCAAGATGGCTGCTGGCCCACTTCCTGTTTTCAGGTTTCGGCCTCCGATCTCAAAGAAAATTGGTCTGTAGGGGTTTTCAGGGATGGTGAACAACATGAAAACATTTGTGTAATGATTTCGGTATTCCTAGATGGCCGCTGGCCCACTTCCTGTTTCCAGTTTTCGATCTCCGATCTCAATGAAAATTGGTCGATAGGATTATTTACGGATGGCAAACAACATGCAAACGTTTTCTTAAAGATTTTTCTATTCCAAGATGGCCGCTGCCTCATTTCCTGTTCTTTAGGTTTTGATCTCCAATCTCAATGAAAATTGGTCTACATGGGCTTTAACGGATGGCGAACTACATAAAAAAATCGTAAAGATTTTTGGTATTCCAAGATGGCCGCTGGGCTAACTTCCTGTTTTTTAAATTTTGATCTCTGATTTCAATAAAATTTAGTATATAGGGGTATTAAGGAATTCAGATCAATATGATAAAAATTTTAAAAAGATTGACGCTGGGCTAACTTCCTGTTTTCAATTTTTCCTCAGCAATACATTGAAAATTGGTAAATGGGGGTTTTAACTTAAAATTTTAAGGGATGCCATACAGTCATGATAACTTCCAAATCAATTCCTTTAAAAATAGCCTTGTATTACCGTATTTTTGCGCGTATAGTGCGCACTTTTTTCATAAATTATCAAGTGAAAAGTTGGGGTGCGAACTATACGCAGGTACAAGGCATGGCCAGGTCCTGGGTCATGATCACCGAGTTATGTAGTTATGTACATTTTAGGAGAACCTGAATTACTATATATAAGTACATCAAAATTCTCCCAAGATGTTCATATACACTGTGCAACTGCATTCTTGATTTGTTGCAATTGGGGATGCGTTTGGGGGACTATGTAATGGTGTCCATTACAATGAGTATTTGTTATGAATATATTATACATGTATACAGGTGTGCATGTACTTCAATAAGCAAACATTTACATTTTACATGGGTCTACAAAGTATATGTAAGGTATATTTTTGCTTTGAATACATAAAAATACACATACAATTTAGATATATAGTTAGGTTGATTTTTTTAAAGATGCTCCATCGCTGACAAATGGTATTTTTTCACTATCAAAAACAGGAGCAGATGATTTCGTGTTTTTCTTCAGTTACAGAAGTTACTTACTTTACAATATTACCACCATTGAAAAGTTTGAGCTTCTAATTTTACTTCAAGTTAAAATTATGAAAAAAGAATTAATTGCACCCCGAAAAAATCCGTGGCACTATATCCTATATGGAATTTAGTACTGATTGCGCATGCACCAAATCCAAAGCAATTATTTTATACTATTTTGTGTAAATTAGACATATGTACATGATTAAACACCAATTATTGTTCAAATTATGAATATCATTTATCATCTGTCGGCGGTGGAGCATTTCAAGTAAATCAGATGGAAAAAGGTTATATAGCTATAGTGACATGCTTCGCTGGGGTTACATAATTTACGCGTGCTCCATTATCATTATACCCTCATAACCTCAACCACAGGTGTTCGTTTCTAATATGAGTATAAGTATAATACTGGGTCAAAGATAAATTATCTGGCTGTCGATTGAGAGTATTTCTATTATTATATCCTATATGGTTGGATAATAATCATACTTTTACTGAAATTGGGTAGTGTTATATGGCCGGCCGAGTTATAGACCTTGACCCAGTATTATACTTATACTTATATTGTGCCTCAACTAAATAAAAATCTATTCCTTTAATAGTGAATGTCCATTAGACGGATAGACATTATAACTAGGTATATTTATTACATAATTTGTTTATTTGAGGAAATATAATATTTTCAACATTATCTCGACTGTTCAATAAAACCTTGTTATATTGCACAGTTCGAAGTTTTATCACATACCTGTTGAATCTGGTTATAGTAATACAAGCAGATTTCAGACAATGAAATACAATGTTTTGTATTGCACATGTACAATACGGAATGTTGTATTTACCTACTAGCCGGAACTACTTTTTAGGGGATTTCCCTTGTATTGCATTGGTTTATTTTTTGGGGAAAAAAGGTTTGCTACTGTAGTTAATAAATTGTAGCTTCCAGTGTAACTTCCACAGTATCACACAGGCCTATGATCATGACGGTAACACCACATAGGAAGAGTTTACCAGAGGTCACCACGTGTTGTGAGGAAGACGTAAGCCTACAAAATCTTGCGACAGGAATGTTTTCTGGTGCAAATATCAGTGGTGGAACTTTCAATATTTCATTCCAGCGAGTTGGGAGAATTTACTATGTTATTGTGTTTTTTATCTCATTTTACAAGTAATTGTTGTAAATCTTTACGAGAAATTATTATCATATATAAAAATCAAAACCTGTATCTTACTTGTTGAGTTATAATTTCACTGACTAAATTAAAGAAAACGAGATTGTTTGCAAAATCTACTCTTTGTAGCATTTTGTCTCTCCTCTCTCTGATATGCAAGGCAGTGGCTTGTACCGAAACTGGTTCAGACCGGTTTTTGAAAGACGAAGCGAACTGAAACATTTAGATTTATTACATAATTTGTTTACACCAATCTATATATGAAGAAATATAATATTTTCAACTATTACACCGACCGTTCAATAAAACCTTGTTATATTGCACGGTTCGAAGTTATATTGCACGCTCCCATGGAAACGTTATATTGCACGGTTCGAGATGTTATATTGCACGGCTTTAGGAACACCTCGCTGTTGTTGTCTAGTTTTGTAGAAAACCTCCGAGGAATCGCGCGTAACAGTGAGTTACGTTATTATGACGTCACAAAGGTTCACGTTCAATTTCGCGCTAGCTTTATAGATCTCGAAACAAGCACGTCATGTAGACGTTTATCGAGTAGAGGACGGACACGGCGAATGTATTAGATCAAAAGGCTGCATGCAGGTCTAATATTGTTAAAGAAGACAATAAGACATCCAAACCGGAGTTACAACGTGCCGTACGTGGTTTATACGTCGATCTTCAATAGGATTTGAAGCTTTTCCGTACGGTACGGTGCTGATGATTTTGTTAAGTGATTGTCGTATTCATTTTATAATAATATTCAACTGAAAAACTTGTGATTATGTAATAAAACAAATATTTCATGGGTTACTGTGCTCTAGTTCATAATATTTACCCCTCGGTGATGGTAATCAACAAATATTATATTGCACTCGGCCTTCGGCCTCGTGCAATATAACATTTGTTGATTACCACCACCTCGGGTTAAATATTATGAACTAGAGCACAGTAGGCCATGAAATATTTGTATATTATTACATAATTTGTTTACACCAATCTATATATGAAGAAATATGATATTTTCAACTATTACACCGACCGTTCAATAAAACCTTGTTATATTGCACGGTTCGAAGTTATATTGCACGCTTCCATGGAAACGTTATATTGCATGGTTCGAGATGTTATATTGCACGGCTTTAGGAACACCTCGCTGTTGTTGTCTAGTTTTGTAGAAAACTTCCGAGGAATTACGAGTACTTAATAGTGTGTTACGTTATTATGACGTCACAAAGGGTCACGCTCAATTTCGCGTTGGATTTTTAGATCTCGAATCAAGCACGTCATGTAGACGTTTACAGTACCGAGTAAAGGACGGACACGATGAATGTATTAGATCAAAAGGCTGCAAGCAGGTCTAATAATGTGAAAACAGACAATAAGACATCCAAATCGGAGTTACAACGTGACGCACTTGCGTGGGCTATTCGTCAATCTTCAATAGGATATTAAGGTTTTTTTCCGTACGGTACGATGTTGATGATTTTGTCAAGTGATTGTCGTATTCGTTTTATAAAAAAAATATTCAACTGAAAAATTGGTGATTATGTAATAAAACAAATATTCCATGGTTACTGTGCTCTAGTTCACAATATTTACCCCTCGGTGATGGTAATCAACAAATGTTATATTGCACTCGGCCTTTGGCCTCGTGCAATATCACATTTGTTGATTACCATCACCTCGGGTTAAATATTATGAACTAGAGCACAGTAACCCATGAAATATTTGTATACTAGAGCACAGTAACCCAGGAAATATTTGTATAATAGGGAATTTCCATTAGACGGATAGAGACTATAACTATGTATTTATAGGGAATGTCCGCTAAACATATCTAGATTACTAGTTTTTGTTTCTATTTTTTTCCTTATTATATAGTCTATACACGTATATTAGGTAATTTAAAAAAAGCTAATAATATTGGCAGGTTTAGCGGACTTGCCAGTACCTAATATCATGACAAATGAAAATAAAATAATGGTAGAAGCAAATATAAAACCATATAATATAATGAAAACTCTTCTTTATAGCTGCAACAACCTGTACAATATATTTATTAGATTTAACACACTAATCAGGAACTTGTAGTCGATAAATTGGTGTTTTCAGTCGATAGCAGATATGTCCATTAGACAGATGATATTTCTTTCGGTGAATGTATCACAAAGAATTTTGTGATAAATTTTAAAGTGCTTTGAACTTGCGTTAATAGTTGCTAAATTTTAACATCAATTATCAGTTAATACTATTGTGTGTAATTTGACATTCCTAAGGTTATATTCTTGATCATATTTACGTTTGTGACATTTGAGATAAAACCCCATATGTGTGATAACTGTGTATATCCTCTGGCAATTTACTTTGATACCTTTTCTGAAAGATTTTAAGTTCCATTCTATTACGTAACCGGATTAATGTCACGGCCATCCTAATTTCCTAAAGGACACTGACCACGGCTGATTAATCTGCCAATGAGCGATATCTGTCAATCATAATTCTGTAATTGTATTGTATGTCAGTTAGGTCTCCGACTTTGTACGGAACACATCAGCTATATTCTGGACACTCCAGAATAGCCATCCGTCAAGTCAAAGTTATCATCATTAAATTCCAAAGTTCAACTTCAACATTTTCTTACGTCATCTTTACTTCTTGACAAAACGTACGGAAGTTTCCGTATGTTAAATGTTCCCACATCGCGCATGTTTACCTCGCCGAAAGATGATAATATGAAATAGTGATTAGGTCGTTTCTATTTATTTTCAGTTTTTTCTCCATTTCGAACGAAATGGTTATACAAACTTTTAAATTTTGTTGTTAACACAAAGTACACAACTTTTACTATTATTTTCAATTTTTGTAATTCGTATATATTTTATTACATGATTTTTTAACGATTTAGTCCCTTAAGAGTTTATCTAAAAACCTCAAAGCACATACAGCGGTACATCTGCCGATCGTAAAAATGGAGAAGTTGCCAATTTCTATGTATATATGTTTCTGGTACTATATGGTCGTATATATGTCTACCATGTAGAATATGATTTTTATCGTTTTTTTTTATCTAGACCACTAAAACGTCTAAAAACGGTCTTAGGGTGCTCTGGGGGGTCAGTGATTATATAATGATAAATCTGTAACTAATTATCAGATCCCTGTGTCTGGAGGGTTTATGATTATATAATCTGTAACTAATTATCAGATCCCTGTGTTCTGAATATCTACTTTACTACTCATAAAACGCCAAATTTATAATTTGTAGACTTGCCGTATAATTTTCCTTGGAAAAGGCCATCATATTTATATGCGAAAAAAAAATAATGTCTCGATGTGAATTTGATATTTAATAAGATTCAGTTTTATTGCCTAGTACGTTAGTGATATAAAACAAGTAAGATAAAATGCATAAGTATAGACATTTTAATAATACTTTGCACAATCATGCCTTTGCTCCATCAGCAAAAATAGGTACCAATTGTAGCTCTAAAGACGACACTATTATTCTAGTATGGCCCTAATCAGAGGGAACTGTTGTCCTTTAGTGTTGTATGACGAGTCTTTACATCTCTGTCTAAAATTAACGTTTAACTATTTAACAAAACACCTGGAAATAAGTTTATAACATTCATAAATTATCTTAGATTATATCATCACTTACAAAGTAGAGGCTTTTTTTCATTTTGTATTATTTCTCTGTGAAGACAATCCCGGTAACTCTGATTTCTATCTATTATACCTATATACCCCTGTGATACTAGTGATTACTACTACAACCTCTGTAATTATCGCCACCGAAGTGGATCAAACAGGTCCGTGATCTAGTTTGGCTTGTTACAGTGATGGCATGTGATAATGCATTTTTTTTTACTTATAAATATATGACAGAAAAGTAAACTGTAAAGTTCTACACGTACAAGCAATTCCTCTAATTCATAACTCTCTGTATAACACATCTGAGCACAACGACATTAAAGCTATCATATGTATGTGATAGGGTTAGAAAAATATAACAAACTTCCGTCAAACTGCCACGATCCGGCAAATATTTTGCTTCCCATTTTTCTGACATAACAATTTGTTTTAAAAACTTTAGACGTCAAACTATTAAAAATTGCAAGAATAATAGTTTGACTTGCACATCTGTACTGTTTTACTATAAAAGATGGACTTAAATGAGTCATTAAACTGCCATTTCCACTTTTTTTTTTTTTTTATCTATAAATGATATAATGAAAATTGGCCGGTCCAACCGTCTAATCTAAGATCAGCTGCTTCCGGCTAAATTCGTTGAACCTTTTTTTCACTCGGTTAACCTCGACCAATTCCAGTAACACGTATGTGAGAACAGATTATTTATAATCAGGTGGCAGGCTAAACAACCGATTATAATTGGTACCATTCCAGGATAGTAGCATTACCTAAATGATACTAAATCAGCCTCCATTTTTTTAAAAAGATACAGCTGTGGGTCTTCTCCTTTCACAATCGTCATGTGGTCGTCAGCATTGTACCAATAACTTTCTCAGTACTGTACAAAGTGGTAATCTAGGTGAATTTGGATAAAACTTAAGTGTTTTTGAAACAAAAATCCGCCCAGTTTTATTGAGAAAAACAGTATTTCAATAACAATGTTATGTCTATAATAAACCAATATACCACATATATAGGTAAAATCGTCCCGACTATTCAATAAAATCAACTCTCCAAATCAAATAGAACATATCGGTAAAGAATCAAGTAAATTATATCGTACAATGATTTCACCAATCAGGACACACGGGAAAGAAACATGGCTTAGGTTGCCTGATGATTTTACTACTAACATTAGGCCCTACATATTTTCCTATGGAAACACCAGCATCTGAGATTTTTATATCTAGACCCTTAAAACGTCTAACAATGATCTGAGGACACTCTGCTGGGTCAATAATTATATAAACTGTACCAATTCTCAGATCTCTGTGTATGGAACGGGTCCTTACACCAGAAACATACATGAAAAGATATCACTTTCTGACTTGAAAAGTCAGTCAGAAGGTGATATCTTTTCCACTACAACAGTAGCTAATGTATATCTATATTATCTAAAATCTAATTCTCTGTTTACACTATAAACACAGTCAGGGACTTGACACAAAATATTTAAACAATGGTATACATATTTTGTATATGATAGACACTATGATATATATATGTGTGTCTTACTGTTGGTTAAAAAATCGTGCCAGGTTCCTGTGCTTCAGATTGCCCCGTCTCTCGTGGATCCCTTGTTTTAGAAACGTTTTGTTCCTTAGCCTAAATATTAATTCAATATCTCGATAAGTTTCCATTCTTTTGATCTAAATTTTCACATCTGTTTATACAATAAATTAGATCCATGTCGTTGCACAACATTATACTTTCTGTCCCCAATTTTTGGGGAACAAATTTAGGTCGACATGTGGGATTCTTTGTTGATAAATCGACAGTCAACTGCGCGTGCCTGTCATCAGTTTTGTGTAAAATACTGGAAAGCATTATAGGGCATATCACGAATAACAAAACAGAAAAAAATGGAAAATTTTATAATATGGTATATTAATTCAGATAATTTTGAATCCTGAAAATGTGTCCGGTTCCGGATCCTTCGTCCAGATATTTAGAATAACCATAACAAATATGGCAACCTATAGCTAGGCCTAGCTATCTATCTGCTGCCTGAATGGATCGTGATGATCGGATGATCATATGTCTACAATCGTCAGTATTAATTAGCCAACATGACCCCAGATAATGATTTAAAATTATATAGAAATATCAATTAGAATTGTAATGTTTTAAAATGTAATTTTGACTAATTTTTTATGTTTTTGTTTTGAAATAGGCCTATCTTATAAAAAGTAGGCCTAAATCTAACCGGGCTACTGTAACTGTTAGTACTGGCACCACTGGCTAATAGGCCCTATTGGATTTTTAAACCCCAGAATAAGGGCGCTATTGATTATATATGGATTACGACAGGCTTTTGACATGGTTCCTCATCTACAACTACTCAATATTGATATATAAAATTAATAAGCTAAACTTGGCAAAGGTGACCCCCTTATATCCCTACCGCCTAATAATAGTCCTAAAGCCCAATAGTCCGAAGGCCCGATAGTCCGACAACAGATAATGTATCTGGAATTTAAATGCGAACAGTACCAAAGATGAAACAAATGTTCTTAACAGTTCTCCATACAAAAGGCTCTAAAGTAACACTGCAATCCTGTTTAACATATTCCCTATCAAATATCATTATGCGAACAATTTCCTTCATTTAAGGAGAGAATAGGTTAAAGGGACAATTCAGTCTAAGAGAACATTTAAATTTGTACATATATTGCAAAAAAACCCAGTTCTAATGGAAATTAGACCAGTCTATTTTACTTTGACATGCCAGAAAAGCCCATGGTGGTGAAATGATGTGAAATGTTCAAACTCGTTGGCTGTCCGCCATTACACATAGTGGTCAAACATCTTGTATTCCGAACCTTGTCCCTTGCTCGCAGAGTAATTCTACTTTTGTCTAGAACTGCTCAAATCACTCTGACAGTAGTGTGTTTACCTTATTAGGTGAATTGTCTTGCCTAAAAAATTATTTTATCACCTCCACAGTTGCTATGTATTGCATTTGTTTAACGTGCGTGACTTTGGCTCGGATATGGGTACAGCGTACATATTGTACCTGCTTAATCGTATTGATCAACGATTTGTAATTACAACGGTATCAATCATTAAAATACTAAACAATGACGTGGAATTTGTCAATATTTTATGTTATATGTTTCATAAGAAATGTAGAACAATAAATTTATACCATATTTTGCTTCTTGGTTATGTTAAGAATTAGCATGAGTCAATTGTCCCTTTAATAGCAGGTTACAGGACGTCACCCTGAAGAACTCAACGTTTGAGTAATGATGTCACAGAAGGTATGAGTAATGATGTCACAGAAGGTATATTGACTCGATGTTTCTAAAAATGGAAACTTTGAGTCGATATGCTATAGTATATATCGAACCTCAACTGACCCATAGCTAGCTGCAACATTGTAGCTCAAAAGACTTTAAGACAGATAACGGTGTCGTCTTTAGAGCTACAATTGGTGCCTATTACTGCTAATAGTGCAAAGACATGTTTGTGCAAACCATTATTAAAACGTCTGTATGCATTTTATCTTACTTGATTTATATAACTTACCTACAAAGCAATAAAACTGAACCTTATAAAATATCAAATTCACAGCGAGACATAATTTTTTTCACATATAAATATGATGGTCTTTTTGAATGAAAATTAAACGGGAAGTCTACAAATTATGAATTTGAAGTCTTAATAGTGGTAAAGTAGATATTTAGAATGGTCGTTATGTTTCTTTTGCACAAAAATAATATGTAAATGCATGTATACGCTTACAATAATTGAAAACCTACATCAAAGTATAGAAAACTGTGCCCGAGTGATTTTCTGAGGCAGTGCTCCACTACGATATATAGGGATCATTTCGTACTCGGCCGAAAGGTATAGTAGACCGGGTACGTATATTCATTCTATACGTGACCATGTATTAAACAATGGGAGAAGAGTAAAATCAGAGCATATCTAACACATCGAGTCAATATACCTTCTGTTACGCCATTACTCAAAAGTTGAGTTTTTCAGGGTGACATTCTATAGCCACCATTCTTCCTGCCGTGTAATGAACATGTACATCAAATAATTCTTTTGGCATTTACCAAAGGAACAACCTATCTAATATAGAAATTGAGAACCTTTGATGTCCTTTGATTTGTTCCATAATTGATAAATATAGCGACGTTTACAGGTATATATATAAATTGAATCAAATTACAGTGTGCATAATGTTTACATCTTACTTGTATATTTGTAAGATAATTCACAGAATGTATGCTTTTGAGATATTTTATACAGTGTGATTCCTTTTTTTTCCTTTTTATGACCTTTTAAAAAAGTTTTGATGTAAGTTTGATCATGCAATGCTACATGAAAAATGACAACTTGTCGTCCATATAAAAATTGGCTGATCAATTATTTTAAATCAGTGCCGAAAATTCATCAAAACCCATCGAAAACATACCAAACTATGAAAATAACGTGAATTATAACAACGGTATAGCTTGCAATATTTACTGATTTTCGGACTATTGGGCCTTCGGACTATTGGGCCTTCGGACTATTGGGCCTTAGGACTAATGGACCTTCGGACTAACGGGCCTTCAGACTATAGGGACTTCGGACCAACGGGCCTTCGGACTATTAGGCCGTAGAGATATAAGGGTGTCACCTTGGCAAACCATCTCAAACTTTCTTATACATGTAGAATTCCACATGGTTCTGTGCTGAAAACACTTCTCTTTGCTATATTCATTAATTAGTGTCCCAATTTGGGAGATTTTGAGTTTAGAGGATTCACTCATGTACTTGGAATTAAACATTTAACTGAAATGAAACTCAATGTGGTCATTATCAGTGTAATTGCATGTGCTGCCGGACGCAGTGATCATGAAATTGACAATCGAATGATTAACTGTGAGTTTTGTAATATTATACCAATTAAAAACTGTCAGAGCTGATCCAGGTGTCTATTACCAACAATGTTTAGAGGTACAAGTATACGTGTAGCTACTGGTGTAACGGAAAAGATATCGCCTTCTGACTGACTTTTCCTCAAAAACAATAGCTAGTATACATGTTAATTGTATCCATACAATTAATAAGAGAACAAATGACTATGCTTGCTTACATGGACAATTATTGGTTTGTTTTTACATAATCTGACAGAGCTTACCTAGTGTGATAGAGGATGGATGCTGAGAAAGAAGCCTTCATTGGTGGTTTGAAACATTTTATAGATGTTTGTCAAAATGATCTCAACAACATTCTCCAGGATGTAGAATGGACACCAGCGAACATCCTCGAGGTAAAGAATTATCAGTCTTGGCTCACAAATTAAACAATGGTACACCTAAACTGAAGCAGCCAAAATCTAATGTTCAATATCTATAATGTAATTAATTGTAAAATCAGGAAACAGTTAATCTGTGCAGCAGTTGGCAATAACTATGTAGTTAATAGGTTAGTTAAGTTGTAGATATTATTCTGGTGAGACTTTCAGAATCATACATCATATTTTCCTAGCATACACATACACCAGTTATTAATTGATTGATCAGTGAACAATTTGAAACACCCTCCCACCCCACCCCCCAAGATGTCTGTGCAAATGCTGATTCACGTATTTCTATTAACACACATATCTTGTATTGGTATTTATCTTTGTACAGCATGAAGACAGAGGTCTTTGTCGCCATGACAGTAGCCATGTGTTGTCGTCAACCAGTCTAGAGAAGCATGAATCCATTTGTCAGCTTTTGAAGAAAGGTTACACAAAAGAAGATGCGGTAAGCTTAACTAAGAGAGTGTACACATATTTCACCAGCATTTACGTATACCTTATCTCCGTATCCTGCAGCTCACACTGATTACTGGCTCAGTCCAAACGTCACTTTAACCAACACTTAACTTGCTGTTAAAACGTCATCCGATAAAGCTCACTATAATAAGCTACTTGTAAACCAACTATCTTTCGCAGCTATTAATTTCGCGATTTTGATTTCAAAACAAATTTATGAAGATTTACTTTCACTAATTTACAAAATTAATGGAGATAACTTACAACATATTGAAGTATATAACTATATACATAATATTAATATTGAGTGATAAACTTTCATGAAATCACTTTGATCTCGAAATTTGCGAAAGTAAATCGCACACGAAAGAAAGTTGGTTTACAGTAAATATATCTTACTCTCATTGAGATAAATTCTGATGAAAAGCTTATGTAGTCACTCTCCACAAATTTGTGTTTTTAAGATACAGCAGAGAGAGAGTAGTCGATTTTTCTACGAACGCCAGGAAGCAAAGGTGCCAACAGTGAAGATTGGTCAGTATCCATGTAGGACCTGGCCCCAGAATCATGAAACAATCTAAGACTTAAGTTTAGACTTAGCCAATCAGAAATGACGTAACTTTTAGTGACGTCGTCGTTGATTGGCTTCATCTAAACTTAAGACTATTTAAGACTTAAGACCTTTTCATGATCTTGGGGCCAGGTGTCTCAGTTATTGTGAAATACAGCGGTTTCGAGATACCAAAACAACATGGGTGAAGTATGATTTAAGGTTGATAAGACGAACTTTCTGGTGATTTTGACGTCATAAAAACCACATAAAAATATTTCTATCACCAGAGTGTGGGACTGATCGACAGTAAATTGTACTTCACCCATGTTGTTTTATTATTAGCTCACCTGGCCCGAGCTTATATCATGGCGCGGAGTCCGTCCGTCCGTCTGTCCGTCAATATTTCCCTTAAATCGCTACTTGTACTAGAGTTCTGCATGGATTGTGACCAAGTTTGGCCACAAACATCCTTGGGGGAAGGGGAACAGAACTTGTATAAAATTTGGCTCTGACCCCCCGGGGTCAGGAGGGGTAGGGCCCGATAGGGGAATTAGAGGTAAATCCTATTAAACCGCTACTTGTCCCAGAGTTCTGCATGGATTGTGACCAACTTTGGCCACAAACATCCTTGGGGGAAGGGGAACAGAACTTCTTTAAATTTTGGCTCTGACCCCTGGGGGCGGGAGGGGCGGGGCCCAATGGGGAAATAGAGGTAAATCCTATAAATCACTACTTGTCCTAGAGTTCTGCATGGATTATGACCAAATTTGGCCACAAGCATCCTTGGGGGAAGGGGAACAGAACTTGTATAAATTTTGGCTCTGACCCCCTTTCAGAATCGACATATTGTGACACCGTTATTTTGGATTAATGAAAATCTCCATCTCTGTAGATAATTCTACTTCTTTCAATCGAAGATTTTATAAAGACTCTTTCATATGAGGGGTATAGAGGGTTGGGATATTCCTTCAGAAGTGTACGTCATTCAATAAAACTCAACTCTTCAGAATATCCCTATCTTTCATATTCACCATATTAGAGTATTTTTCTCCTCTCACATTGCAGTTATGTTATGAAAATATTGACAAATAGTGTTTATTCCTTCTGAGTTTGGCTTTTAAGTGAGAACACCATATCATAATCAGGTCACTGCAATGCTGAAAATGTCATAAACCTTAGTGACTTCACAAATGGAGTTTTCGTACCCATGAAAAATTTGTTTGAAAACTTTAAACACAAAAGTGCTTGTAATTAATATTTGGATTTTAATTACAGATCAAGAAATGACCAACAAGATACTTTGGGATCACCATGTGAAAAATCGATCAAGTAAGACACAAGATACTGTAACCAGTAGCCATTTTATCTAGTGCTTCCTCAACAGTAAAAATCAAGGTGTACTGATTTTTATTTATTAGATAAAAAACAATCATTGTTTAAAAAGTAATTAATGAGTTGAATTTGTATTCTGAAGTCAGTGTTGATTCTTTGTTGCATTTTGTGGTCGCCAGATCCTGTCAAAATAAATACAGTCTGTTAACTTAAGAATTGTGAAATCCTATATTTTTTGTAGTTTTTTATGGCCAGAAAGAAGATTGTTTGACAAGAGATGACCAAGAAGTACAGCTTACTCCCGCAGAAAGAGCCGCTATTTATGAATATGCTGTATCAAAGGCGAAAGAAGAGTGTGAATTCACACCTCTTGAAGACGAGTTTCTCACTATGAATTTAGAGGAATTTGTCAAGAAGAAAATATCAGGTTTGCATATGTGATGATAGTTATAATTCAAGATAATAAATGGAACAGAATGATGTCATTTTATAAATAGGACAGAGAAATGTCAGATTATAGATAGAACTGCTTGATGTCAGATTAAAAATAGAACAGAATGATCTCAGATAAGAAATAGAACACAATGTTGTCAGATTTTAAATAGATGATATCAGATTAAAAATAGAACAGAATTATATCAGATTATAAATAGATGCATGTCAGATTATAAAAAGAACAAAATGTTTTCAGATTTTAAATAGATGATGTCAGATTATAAATAGATGAGATCAGATTATAAATAGAACAGAATTATATCAGATTATAAATAGATGATGTCAGATTATAAATAGATGATGTCAGATTATAAATAGATGAGATGATGTCAGATTATAAATAGATGATGTCAGATTATAAATAGATGATTTCAGATTATAAATAGAACAGAATTATATCAGATTATAAATAGATGATGTCAGATTATAAATAGATGAGATGATGTCAGATTATAAATAGATGATGTCAGATTGTAAATAGAACAGAATTATATCAGATTATAAATAGATGATGTCAGATTATAAATAGATGAGGTCAGATTATAAATAGATGATGTCAGATTATAAATAGATGAGGTCAGATTATAAATAGAACAGAATTATATCAGATTATAAATAGATGATGTCAGATTATAAATAGAACAGAATGATGTCAGATTATAAATAGATGATGTCAGATTGTAAATAGAACAGAATTATATCAGATTATAAATAGATGTTGAAAGATTATAAATAGATGAGGTCAGATTATAAATAGATGATGTCAGATTATAAATAGAACAGAATGATGTTAGATTATAAATGGATGATGTCAGATTATAAATAGAACAGAATTATATCAGATTATAAATAGATGATGTCAGATTATAAATAGATGATGTCAGATTATAAATAGATGATGTCAGATTATAAATAGAACAGAATGTTGTCAGATTATAAATAGAACAGAATGTTGTCAGATTATAAATAGAACAGAATGTTGTCAGATTATAGATAGAACAGAATGTTGTCAGATTATAAATAGAACAGAATGTTGTCAGATTATAAATAGAACAGAATGTTGTCAGATTATAAATAGAACAGAATGTTGTCAGATTATAAATAGAACAGAATGTTGTCAGATTATAAATAGAACAGAATGTTGTCAGATTATAAATAGAACAGAATGTTGTCAGATTATAAATAGAACAGAATGTTGTCAGATTATAAATAGAACAGAATGTTGTCAGATTATAAATAGAACAGAATGTTGTCAGATTATAAATAGAACAGAATGTTGTCAGATTATAAATAGAACAGAATGTTGTCAGATTATAAATAGAACAGAATGTTGTCAGATTATAAATAGAACAGAATGTTGTCAGATTATAAATAGAACAGAATGTTGTCAGATTATAAATAGAACAGAATGTTGTCAGATTATAAATAGAACAGAATGTTGTCAGATTATAAATAGAACAGAATGTTGTCAGATTATAAATAGAACAGAATGTTGTCAGATTATAAATAGAACAGAATGTTGTCAGATTATAAATAGAACAGAATGTTGTCAGATTATAAATAGAACAGAATGTTGTCAGATTATAAATAGAACAGAATGTTGTCAGATTATAAATAGAACAGAATGTTGTCAGATTATAAATAGAACAGAATGTTGTCAGATTATAAATAGAACAGAATGTTGTCAGATTATAAATAGAACAGAATGTTGTCAGATTATAAATAGAACAGAATGTTGTCAGATTATAAATAGAACAGAATGTTGTCAGATTATAAATAGAACAGAATGTTGTCAGATTATAAATAGAACAGAATGTTGTCAGATTATAAATAGAACAGAATGTTGTCAGATTATAAATAGAACAGAATGTTGTCAGATTATAAATAGAACAGAATGTTGTCAGATTATAAATAGAACAGAATGTTGTCAGATTATAAATAGAACAGAATGTTGTCAGATTATAAATAGAACAGAATGTTGTCAGATTATAAATAGAACAGAATGTTGTCAGATTATAAATAGAACAGAATGTTGTCAGATTATAAATAGAACAGAATGTTGTCAGATTATAAATAGAACAGAATGTTGTCAGATTATAAATAGAACAGAATGTTGTCAGATTATAAATAGAACAGAATGTTGTCAGATTATAAATAGAACAGAATGTTGTCAGATTATAAATAGAACAGAATGTTGTCAGATTATAAATAGAACAGAATGTTGTCAGATTATAAATAGAACAGAATGTTGTCAGATTATAAATAGAACAGAATGTTGTCAGATTATAAATAGAACAGAATGTTGTCAGATTATAAATAGAACAGAATGTTGTCAGATTATAAATAGAACAGAATGTTGTCAGATTATAAATAGAACAGAATGTTGTCAGATTATAAATAGAACAGAATGTTGTCAGATTATAAATAGAACAGAATGTTGTCAGATTATAAATAGAACAGAATGTTGTCAGATTATAAATAGAACAGAATGTTGTCAGATTATAAATAGAACAGAATGTTGTCAGATTATAAATAGAACAGAATGTTGTCAGATTATAAATAGAACAGAATGTTGTCAGATTATAAATAGAACAGAATGTTGTCAGATTATAAATAGAACAGAATGTTGTCAGATTATAAATAGAACAGAATGTTGTCAGATTATAAATAGAACAGAATGTTGTCAGATTATAAATAGAACAGAATGTTGTCAGATTATAAATAGAACAGAATGTTGTCAGATTATAAATAGAACAGAATGTTGTCAGATTATAAATAGAACAGAATGTTGTCAGATTATAAATAGAACAGAATGTTGTCAGATT
The DNA here is from genome assembly GCA_004382745.1 of Argopecten irradians irradians. Classification (NCBI taxonomy): domain Eukaryota; kingdom Metazoa; phylum Mollusca; class Bivalvia; order Pectinida; family Pectinidae; genus Argopecten; species Argopecten irradians. The sequence continues at coordinate 38,365 of SAYR01030304.1, forward strand.
ATAAATAGAACAGAATGTTGTCAGATTATAAATAGAACAGAATGTTGTCAGATTATAAATAGAACAGAATGTTGTCAGATTATAAATAGAACAGAATGTTGTCAGATTATAAATAGAACAGAATGTTGTCAGATTATAAATAGAACAGAATGTTGTCAGATTATAAATAGAACAGAATGTTGTCAGATTATAAATAGAACAGAATGTTGTCAGATTATAAATAGAACAGAATGTTGTCAGATTATAAATAGAACAGAATGTTGTCAGATTATAAATAGAACAGAATGTTGTCAGATTATAAATAGAACAGAATGTTGTCAGATTATAAATAGAACAGAATGTTGTCAGATTATAAATAGAACAGAATGTTGTCAGATTATAAATAGAACAGAATGTTGTCAGATTATAAATAGAACAGAATGTTGTCAGATTATAAATAGAACAGAATGTTGTCAGATTATAAATAGAACAGAATGTTGTCAGATTATAAATAGAACAGAATGTTGTCAGATTATAAATAGAACAGAATGTTGTCAGATTATAAATAGAACAGAATGTTGTCAGATTATAAATAGAACAGAATGTTGTCAGATTATAAATAGAACAGAATGTTGTCAGATTATAAATAGAACAGAATGTTGTCAGATTATAAATAGAACAGAATGTTGTCAGATTATAAATAGAACAGAATGTTGTCAGATTATAAATAGAACAGAATGTTGTCAGATTATAAATAGAACAGAATGTTGTCAGATTATAAATAGAACAGAATGTTGTCAGATTATAAATAGAACAGAATGTTGTCAGATTATAAATAGAACAGAATGTTGTCAGATTATAAATAGAACAGAATGTTGTCAGATTATAAATAGAACAGAATGTTGTCAGATTATAAATAGAACAGAATGTTGTCAGATTATAAATAGAACAGAATGTTGTCAGATTATAAATAGAACAGAATGTTGTCAGATTATAAATAGAACAGAATGTTGTCTCGTTTAACTAGAAAAAATGAGTTGTCAATATAAATGAGCAGAATGTTGTCAGTTTAATAGACGAATGTTGTCAGATTCTAATAGAAAAGAAATGTTGTCAGATTTTAAATAGAACAGAATGTTGTCAGATTATAAATAGAACAGAATGTTGTCAGATTATAAATAGAACAGAATGTTGTCAGATTAAAAATAGAACAGAATGTTGTCATATTAAAAAATAGAACAGAATGTTGTCAGATAAAAAATAGAACTGAGTGATGTCAGATTATAAATAGATGATGTCAGATTATAAATAGATGATGTCAGATTATAAATAGAACAGAATGTTGTCAGATTAAAAATAGAACAGAATGTTGTCAGATTTTAAATAGAACAGAATGATGTCAGATTATAAATAGAACAGAAAGTTGTCAGATTATAAATAGAACAGAATGTTGTCAGATTTTAAATAGAACAGAATGATGTCAGATTATAAATAGAACAGAATGATGTCAGATTATAAATAGAACAGAATGTTGTCAGATTTTAAATAGAACAGAATGATGTCAGATTATAAATAGAACAGAATGTTGTCAGATTTTGAATAGAACAGAATGTTGTCAGATTATAAATAGAACAGAATGTTGTCCGATTTTAAATAGAACAGAATGATGTCAGATTATAAATAGAACAGAATGTTGTCAGATTATAAATAGAACAGAATGTTGTCAGATTAAAAAGAAGAGAATGTTGTCAGATTATAAATAGAACAGAATGTTGTCAGATTATAAATAGAACAGAATGATGTCAGATTAAAAATAGAACTGAGTGATGTCAGATTATAAATAGATGATGTCAGATTATAAATAGAACAGGATGATGTCAGATTATAAATAGAACAGAATGATGTCAGATTATAAATAGAACAGAATGATGTCAGATTACAAATAGAACAGAGGGATGCCTCAAAATTTTGTTATATAAGATCAAGTGTTGGGACTGATCAAATAAGATGATGGGTGTCATATGCAACTACCTTTTAATTGTATGCAGATTTCATGTAAAGTTTCCCTATTTGTATTCCAATATTTCAAAAAAGAGGGTAAAGCAGAAAAAAAACTATAGGGGGCACAAAGATCCACCTGTGATCTCTTCATATGAATGAAGGTCAAGGTCATTCATTTGAACAAACTGGGTAGCCCTTAATCTCAGCATGCTATAGGCCCGATAGGAGTATCCTGGGCCTTCTGGTTCATGAGAAGAAGTTTTTTTAAAATGATTTTAGCCTTTTTGACCCCTGTGACCGTGAATGAAGGTCAAAGTCATTCATTTGAACAAACTTAGTAGCCCTTCATCTAAGCATGCTACATTTCCAATATGAGTATCCTGGGCCTTTCGGTTCTTGAGAAGTCGTTTGAAGATTTAAGACTATTTGACCCCTGTGACCTTGAATGAAAGTCAAGGTCATTCATTTGAACAAACTTAGTAGCCCTCCATCCCAGCATGTCACAGGCCCAATATGAGGTCACTAGGCCTCTTAGTTATTCAAAAGAAGTTGTTTAAATATTTAAGACTACAATGGTCATCCTGACCCTTATGGTCAGATGACCTCAAAATCTCTTTTTGACACTGAATGAAGATTTTTTTCTGACACTTGATTATTTGCTTACAGGAAAGGACAGTGCAACAGGAAACAAACCAGCTAACTATTTAGAATACATAAAATCTGAGAGGGACTATAAGCGCCGTCGTCAGACCTACAGAGCCAAGAATGTCTACACAACAAAGAAATCCTATACTGAGGCAAGCATCAGATTCTCCTTTGTTCATTATCTGTATCTCCATTGTTGGAATGTCGTTGGGTGGAACAGCATAAAATACTTGTACATTGTAATGGTAGAATGGTTGAGATGTCTGACATTCTACCAAAATTTTAATCAAGTTAATCATATTCGATTGAAACTTAGTCGGGTTACCCTTTGCAACAAATAGGCATCAAAGACTACCATGTAAATGTTCTGTAAGGTTCTGATGTTTTTGGGGTGAAGCCATAATCTTACACTTTCCTGGTCCACTTGGCAGACCCATGTAAGATCCTATTACTATATGTTTTGTGATCTTTTACAGGTTATAAGAGATGTTATAGAAAATCAGACAGATTTGTTTGCATCCTTCATGAATCTCGGACAGGAGGGAGGTACAGAGAAGGAGGACTCCGAAGATATGTCAATAGATTCAAGTCGGACTGGTGTTCAATCTGAGGAGAAAAATAAAAATTCCACGTCTTCAAGAGATCAATTCAGAGATAAAAGTGTAGATAGGCCGAAGGAAAGAAAATATGACAAATCAAAAGAACAGGGGAGTCATTGGTCAGGGAATTCAGATCATATTTCAAGTCCATCTGATGAGCGAAGAAAGGAAAGAGTTGTCGAGAATTCTATAGATAGAGACTTTTCAGGGTATGGTTATGGAGATCATAGATTGGGAAAGGAAAAGAAAAGATCTTTATCCGCGTCAGAAAGCAGTGATAGCGATTCCAGCAAGAGACGTAAAAAACATCACAAGAAACATAAGCATAAAAGCAAGCATAAACATAAGTCAAAGTATGCTGAATAAGGTTAGCAGTATAAGACATGTACATAAGGTAGATTGTAAAGGGACACTATTCATTAGTGCTATGTCCCAATGGAAAATAAGTATGGCCTTGTTCAATAAAAATATTAGTAAAATGTTGATGTTAAAATGTTTGTTATAATTTGAGTACTCAGGCGGTACCTAGGTAAATACAATCAAATACATTAACTGTAATCCTTTTAGGGTTTTTCGCATCAGTATTGTTCTGCTAAAATGTGATTGCACTTACCTATTGTATTTTTTTGTATCTAGTTATTGTGGTGACCGCTCTTCATTGTGCGTAACTCTCTTAGAATGTGAATAGGACAAACTAAGTATGTTTACAGTAAACCAGATATATCAAATATCAGAGAAACATTTAAAATATTCATGTTAATCACTTTTTAGCTTATGCCATGGCGCGGCGTCCGTCGTCCGTCCGTCCGTCAACATTTCCTTTAAATCGCTACTAGTCATAGAGTTCTGCATGGATTGTAACCAAATTTGGCCAGAAACATCCTTGGGTGAAGGGGAACAGAACTGTACAAATTTTGGCTCTGACCCCCCCCCAGGGGCAGGAGGGGCGGGGTTTATTAGGGGAAATAGAGGTAAATCCTATAAATCACTACTTGTCCTAGAGTTCTGCATGGATTGTAACCAAATTTGGCCAGATACATCCTTGGGAGAAGGGGATCAGAACCTGTATAAATTTTGGCTCTGACCCCCCGGGGACAGGAGGAGCGGGGCCCAATCGGGGAAATAGAGGTAAATCCTATAAATCGCTACTTTTCCTAGAGTTCTGCATGGATTGAAACCAACTTTGGCCAGAAACATAATTGGGGGAAGGGGAACAGAACTTGTATAAATTTTGGCTCTGACCCCTCCGTGGGCAGGAGGGGTGGGGCCCAATAGGGGAAATAGAGGTAAATCCTATAAATTGCTACTTGTCCTAGGGTTCTGCATGGATTGTAACCAAATTTTGCCAGAAACATCCTTGGGGTTAACAGAATTAGTATAAATTTTGGCTTTGACCCCCTGGAGGAGAAAGAGTGGGGCCCAATAGAGGAATTAGAGGTAAATATCCAAATTCCTTCAGAAAAGAAACAATGAACTTATATTCAGAACATTACTTGGCATTACAAACCAGGTGAGCGATACAGGCCCTCTGGGCCTCTTGTTTTGACTTCTACATGTATTTGTAACGAAGCTGCGGTGCGCTTCGGTGCTATATTTTCCGGAAATTATATCAACCGAGACTTTGGCGGGAATTTGCTGGGCACGAGATCTCGGGACTGCGCCGAGACTTTCAGTTTTCTACCGGGCCTTGAGAGGTGAGGGTTGTGTTTTTGAATCCTATGTAATTTTTATATATTTATCGCCCATCCTTTCCCTAATTTGCTGTTATTGTATAGTATGGAAATGCATTAACATTACTGTGTGTGTATTTTTCGCTGTCAGTCGATATTTTTGCTATATTTTTGAGTTTGAAATACTTGTGAAATTGTGCAATGTTGGACTCGTTTTTAGACGGGTTTCGATAGTAATTAAAAGTCTTCACTCTTGTGTTGAGAGCTGTTGGTAGGCTGGAAAAGAGTGGGAGCCTCCTGTGTTGAGTTTCAGGGTTAACCGTTAAGGAGATATTTTGAGAATCTTCGCTGGAGAACGGTGTTTGTGAAATTGGAGGTTAAACTATCGATAATTGGCCCGGTGTGTAGCGCCATGTGCACGGTCTTTCATTGATGGGTAGGAGTTGATTCTGATAGCGAAGATGTGAGAATATTAGCAGCAAAACTGTCCATTACACAGTACTTCCCACTGCGGGTATTTTCTTGATGTCGCCTTTACACATGTTAAATATTAATAAACTTTAAAATGAATTTGATATTGTCCATTGTCCATACTCACTAGTACCTTTGAATATTGTAGCGAGACATAGGAATCTGCAAGCTAACGCAGCAGTCGAACCCAGAGCAAAACAAATTAATTGTATCATTCTTACTCTATGGTAATGACTACGGTCGTAGCAAATCAAGTCGTTACAATTTGGCGCCCAACGTGGGGCCCTAATTAACTAATTAATTGAATTTTTGATTGTTGACTTACTTACTCGTTTATTTACTATGCGGTGTGACGAATCCCTGTGGTTGTGAAATTTATACAGGTATACTGTTTACGTTTCGGTTGAGTGGTTACGCTTGTGTGTATAATTTCTCAGGTGTGAGCTATTTATAGCTTGCACTGTGTTTCTCTTTTATATTCTGGACTTAGTCTTGTTGGCTTGATTAACGAAACTTGTGTAGGCGTTTCACATTAGTACTGGTGAGAATATGGACAGTGCGGATTTGGGAAATGAAATATAGGCTTTACAATCCTGGGTAAAAACTTTCATTGCGAATGCTCATGGGAGGTGTCGTGTAACAGGGTACAGCGGAAGGATGGGCGACAGTATTACTGGGGAGGCCGCTCATGGGTAAAAGGGACTAAGTAGGATTTATTGTAGTAACTGATATGGGGTAAGAGTGGGTTAAATTCTGAAACTGATAGGCCAGCACTGAAAATACAAACTTGTGATTTGGATATTTGAGGGGTTGTTGTTATTTAGTAGTATTGATATTACATTTTGATAGGACTAACATTTGTTGTTCAACTTGTTTTTCATATCTACTATATACTGGTGCCCCTGACCTGGGGGGAGGAGCCAAGGAAGAGGACCCAGGCCCCTGTGTCATTGCTGGTGCCACAACGTCAAAGCGGTTTGGGGAAATGCGTGCAGTCCTGTCCGGACCCAGACGTCCTTATTAATATTCCTGGAAGTACAAAGTGTGATATAAAGTGCCCGGAGGAACTTTGATGTGATAAGTGTCGGGACATTGGGGTGTTGCTTTTGGCCATGGTAACAATAACCCCCAGTGCTTGATTCCAGGAAATTTCAGTGTTACACAAGGAGAACATTATAGTTTGGGCCCGATCCGGCAGGGTAATTACCCCGAACCGCGCAGCACAGGGGTCTGGAGGACACTGTGTCGAGCCCTGAATATCCCTTCCCCCA
>SAYR01030304.1:45061-149688 GCA_004382745.1 Argopecten irradians irradians
GGTAACATAACCCTAGTGCTATCCAGGGAAAATTCCAGTGGTTACACAAGGAGAACATTATAGTTTGGGCCCGATCCGGCAGGGTAATTACCCCGAACTGCGCAGCACAGGGGTCTGGAGGACACTGTGTCGACCCCTGAATATCCCTTCCCCCAGGGGGCATCGGAACTATTGGATAATGTGCATATAGTGAACATTCAAATTTCAATGTATTGATAAGTATTCCTGAAATGTTCATATCAGTTATATATGTTTTTCGTTTCGTTATTGGTAGGCTAAATATAGCTATAGTCATGTAGTGTTAGGTATAATTGGGGGGGGGGGGGCTGTTTGTAATATTGTCTATATAATGGGGGTTGTAATGTAGGTGAACCGGGGGGTATATAATGTTAGGTGTAATCGGTGGGGGCAACCAGGGGCATTTAGATAGGACTTGGGGTAGTTGTAGTTAGTTAGGGAGAAAGTCCAAGGACTTCTCCTATTCAAAATTGTTGGGGAGGGTATTTTTGGCTGTTAGGTATTCTGGCCACTGTGGGGACTATGGTTCTGGTGGTTAAAGTTGATATGACCAACACTGGGGTCTTGTACTTACGTGGTCAGACTTAATTAGTTTGGGAGGGAGCTATACTAGGTAACGGGAAAAGTCACTGGTCTACCCCAAATTTTCATTCAAGTTGGCTTAAGTAAAATCATAAGAGTGGCTTCCCCAGTCTTGTAGGATCGTTTAGGGCCCGGTGGAAAACTTTGTTTTGTTAATTGTATGTTTTTTGTATTTGTGTTTTTTTTCCCCATAATGTCATATTTTTTTTCCTTTTGTTCTAAAAATCGTGTAAAAAGGAGGTGGTGTCCAAGGCAGGAAAAAAAAAATTATCTAAGGGTACTTTTCTGGTTTTGGAATTGTCTAAAAGTATAAGGGTAATTTAACATGGTTAAAAGACTCTTGGGACATTGTTCTGGTTTTTTTTTTATAAATGCTGGACTGGTTCGCCCGTTGTCAGTATAATGTGACCAGGTGGGGTGTGGTGCTTGGTGTCTTCGGCGGCATGCTTCAGTGATATAGCACTATAAAAAGGGCAACAGTTCCACTATACAAGAAGACACTACATGAATATACCGCAGTCTCCCAAAACACGCACCTCGCACAACATACACGCAACAGACCGCATACATGGGAGGCCGTCCTTACATGACCATAGCTGTTAATAGGACGTTAATCAATCAAACAAACAAACAAAATATAAATGCTGGAATCTTGTGAAACCAACAAGGTTAATGACTGCAAGGGATTATCACGTTTATCTATAATCTTAAAGTTTTCGTATACGAAGTTCAGGGACATGGAGCTTAAGCTTTTTCTGCCTTGGAAAATTATTCAGCTCTCTAAGTTATGTTTGGTGGTGTCTAACTTTGCACAGTGGAAAGTGTAATGCGTGCAAATATATATGTTAGGGGTAAAATCAATTGCTGATTGATGTCCATTTCACAATAACAATTATTATGGTCTCACCATGGTAATACTCGACAACATCTTCTAATATACATTTATTGCAAAAGTAAGCAAGGGTGCCTGTTACAATTCGTTTAGCACCCATTTCTGCGCTGAAATTCTCCAGTCTGCTCCGAGGTCACTTGGCATTGTACATACGTCAGGTGGTAGTACAATATATATATATATACATGGCATTTGCAGTTGATTGCTAGGGCTGTAAAACAAGTATACAAAGAGAAAGAAATACAAAAGAAAAGGAATGAAAAACAACCATGCCCTAAGCTATATATATATAATCACTACTAAACAGAAGTGATTGATGTACTCGTAGAGAAAATAAGTGATATTACAGGTGAGCGGAGTATTGAATTTTGCTAGCCACCAGCTACTACCTATACCAAGGGCACATAACTCATGTGACTCTCTGAGCTGTCTGGGGGTTTCATAGCTTGTCGCTGCCAATACTACATTTGATACAACAGGTTTGGCTATAGTGGATGTTTTCAGGTACATACCAGTGGTGTTACAGAATAAAGATGTTGTAATAATTAGATATCTGGAAAAAAAACATAAGAGAAATAAAAAATAAGGAAATATTACTTGTAATTGGTTGCAAATGAAAAGTCGTAGATTTGCACAGGATTCCTTGATGAAATATAATGTTTTCGTTGTTTTAACCTTTGATGCACTAGCATTGTGGTTATTTAGCAAAAATATTAATATTGAACATCTTAGGGATAATTAATCGGTGATACTTGTACATGTTCTATACTTGTTATGTGATATAATTGTGTACTGGCATTGGGATGATTGTGTTTTTTTAATTCCCAATTCCACTTCAGTATATTTGTTATATAGAGAGTCCACCTCCTTTGTTTTTGGTACCTTGTTGTTCAATTGTTTTTTTGTTGTTGTTATGATTGTGATTTTGGCCAGTGAGGGATAATTTAAAGATAATGACATGTTCTATCTCCTGTTTAGAATGGCTGCGGTATGTTGATGCATTTCCGTCCTCTGTAATTGTAGGAAGTTCTCACATTATTTATTTTTTATCTTGCAGTAGGTTGTTAGTGGCTGCGGGTCGCATCCTGTGTAGGTGGTTGGGGGGACAATATACAAACTTGGTGTTTTTTTTTTTCATTTTTTTCCCTTAGCTGACCTTTCCTTATTAAGGCATGTTTGTCTTTGTGCAAAATTTTGGGTTTTATTTTTTTTTCTCGGATTACCTCCCTTTATTAAGAAATGTTCGACTTTGTAGACTTAAGGTTTTTCTTTCCTTAAATTACCTCCCCTTGATAGGTTCTTTAAAATTTAGTTTTTTTTTTTTTTATTCTATTTTTATTGTAGTTCGAGTTCGTGAACTGGATACTTCCAAATTTGAAATTTGTGCAACTTACTTTCGGCTTTAAATGTTTCGACTTTTGGCCGGAAACATCCTTGGGGGAAGGGGAACAGAACTTGTATAAATTTTGGCTCTGACCCCCCCCCCCCCCCAACCCCCCCCCCCCCCCCCCCCGTGGGCAGGAGGGGTGGGGCCCAATTGGGGAAATAGAGGTAAATGCTATAAATTGCTACTTGTCCTAGGGTTCTGCATGGATTGTAACCAAATTTGGCCAGAAACATCCTTGGGGTTAACAGAATTAGTATAAATTTTGGCTTTGACCCCCTGGAGGAGAAAGAGAGGGGCCCAATAGGGGGATTAGAGGTAAATATCCAAATTCCTTCAGAAAAGAAACAATGAACTTATATTCAGAACATTACTTGGCATTACAAACCAGGTGAGCGATACAGGCCCTCTGGGCCTCTTGTTTTGACTTCTACATGTATTTGTAACGAAGCTGCGGTGCACTTCGTTGCTATGTTTTCCGGAAATTATATTAACCAAGACTTTGGCGGGAATTTACTGGGCACGAGATCTCGGGACTGCGGCGAGACTTTCAGTTTTCTACCGGGCCTCGAGAGGTGAGGGTTGTGTTTTTGAATCCTATGTAATTTTTATATATTTGTTGCCCATCCTTTCCCTAATTTGCTGTAATCGTATAGTATGAAAATGCATTAACATTACTGTGTGTGTATTTTTCGCTGTCAGTCAATATTTTTGCTATATTTTTGAGTTTGAAATACTTGTGAAATTGTGCAATGTTGGACTTGGCATGTCTCGCTTTTAGACAGGTTTCGATAGTAATTAAAAGTCTTCATTCTTGTGTTGAGAGCCGTTGGTAGGCTGGAAAAGAGTGGGAGCCTCCTGTGTTGAGTTTCAGGGTTAACCGTTAAGGAGATATTTTGAGAATCTTCGCTGGAGAACGGTGTTTGTGAAATTGGAGGTTGAACTATCGATAATCGGCCCGGTGTGTAGCGCCACGTGCACGGTCTTTCATTGATGGGTAGGAGTTAACTCTGATAGCGAAGACGTGGGAATATTAGCAGCAAAACTGTCCATTACACACTACTTCCCACTGCGGGTATTTTCTTGTTGTCGCCTTTACACATGTTAAATATTAATAAACTATAAAATGAATTTGATGTCGTCCATTGTCCATACTCACTAGTACCTTTGATTATTGTAGCGAGACATAGGAATCTGCAAGCTAACGCGGCACTCAAACCCAGAGCAAAACAAATTAATTGTATCATTCTTACTCTATGCTAATGACTACGGTCGTAGCGAAACAAGTCGTTACATATTGTAGCCCAAGATACTCTGGCTCTGACAACAGACTTAGACCTTATGACAAATAGATGTCTGGTGTAGGGCCTGAGCGCACTGCTATATGAAAACGTGGAATTCACGACACTGTTTGATATTTGCCCAGGTCCTTTTCAGACTGCTTACAAAACAGTACTACAGAGTAACGCTGCTTGCCTTGCTCTTTTCAACAGTTGAGTAATTTATCTACCCATAGCAATCCATTGAGATTTGAGGCAATTTACATATTATGAGAAAATGGTGACGGCGACAATGGAAGTTTAAAGTTGCGTCAAAGAAACTACTCTATTGACATAATAGAATGTGCATGCCTGATAAAATGGATTGCTATGGGTAGATAAATTATTCGTTTGATATCTATCCGTCATAATGTCCAAGTCTGGTGTCAGGGCCAAGGTATCTCTTGCTGCATGTATTGTAATCCAAGGTTTGTTTATGTAGGAGAGTAGATGTTCCACCGCTGACAAATGGTATTTTTTCACCATCAAAAACAGGAGCAGACTATTTAGTATTTTTCTTCAGTTACAAAAGTTACTTTACATCATTACCACCATTGAAAAGTTTGAGCTTCTAATTTTACTTCAAGTTAAAAATATGAAAAATAATAAATTGCATCCTGAAAAAATTCCGTGGCACTATATCCTATATGGAATGAAGCATTGCACATGCACCAAAGGCGAAATAAGTTATTTTATGTTATTTTTTGTGTTAATTAGGCATATATATACATGATTAAACACCAATTATTGTTCAAATGATGAATATCATTTATGCTCTGTGGGCGGTGGAGCATCTTTAAGTTCTGAGTTTCCTTTTGTCCAGTGCTGGTTATCTGTATCTTTTCATTTACATTACTTGGTCATGTGCTAGATTGACTTTAGCTAAGTTTTGGCAGAAACATCTTTTGGGAATGTCATCAGATACTGCATAAATGGGAACACCCCAGGCCAGAAAGGCAGAAATAATCATGCAACTACAGTAATCTAGTCATTAAGATTTTAACCAAAATTGGTCAAAAAGATTTAATTTTTTTTGGAAAGGGGATCAGATTATGCATAAATTATGATTTTGACCCCCTCAGTCATTCCTGAGAATTTTTTTTAATCAATTTCATATTGATAAGAACTACAGTTGTTATTAGCATGAGGTAGGAACTTAACATTTACTTATATTTCAAAATTATTCTCAACTTCCAGATAAAATAATTCTCTTCACGGCCACCAGTTCTAAAAGTGTGCAAAGGTGTTCATTTTACCAATTTTTTATATGTCAAAGCACTTGCCTAAATTTGAATGAAAAAATGAACAAAGCCTGTGTATGGTCGCCAGGTGTCCATTGAAATCAATTTGTTTGAAAAGATAAAGTCATGTTGCACATCTACACATGGTACTGAAGTTTCATCGCAATTGGTCCAGTAGTTTAGGAGTTGTCTAGACGACTGAAGGACATCCAGACAGGGCGACTACAGTACACACAACCCAACTTTGTTGTAGGGGTTCAAAAACAAAACAACAAAACAAGCAAGTTATACATGTTTTTTATTTATTTATTGACATTTTTGGCATTTTTATGTTGAATTCTTCCCTTTCCACATACATAAAATATAGGAGCTGTAGTGTGTAGAGATGCAATATACAAAGCATGATAATTTGGTGCTGATATTCAAATTAAGTATAATAAAGCAGCAATATTGACAGCAAGCATAAGTACTTAGTGTGAAATGATATGTACACCGTGAATGTCTACCATAAACGACAGAAACATTGATATGGTTGAAGCAAATAATAAATTATTAACATATATATATAATATATTATATATAACTATAGAAATTGAATCCATATACTATGTAAAGAATGTGATTTATCATGGTGTTTTTTTCCAATTCTATAATACATCTTCAAGCACTTACAAGAACTTCACCACCCTATTTGTATACATTGTATATGTAATATGTAATATATGTCATAGTTTTTTGACAAAACAATAATTTCATTTAAAATGTTGTTCCAATAAATTGTAATTATTATGCAAACTTAATCGTAATTCTGACTTTAATATCCTACACTGAGAGAATAAATCATGCCACATTACAGAACAGATATAATACAAACATTTCCTTGGTTGTTTTCTTATAAACAGATTTGATTTGAATTCAGAATAACTGTTCGACTTGAGTGAAATAACTGAAACAACGTCATTTTTGTCTAACTCTGTGTTAAATAATTGAAACAAGGTCATTTTAAAAGAAAAAACAGAAGGGATTCAAGATACAAGGAAAGTATCAACACCAACTTGACCTGCATGTTGTGGGGGAAAGAAGAAAAACAAAGAAAAAAATATCTCTGTTTTTTCTCACTAGCTATACCTTTGTGACTTCCCGGAATTTCTGCAGTTCGTTAAGTCAGCACCTTTGAAATGAGTTCCAAGCGAGCACCATGAAGTCAAAAATGTTGGCTCCTAATTCAGCAAATTTTTTTTTTCCTTTTCTTGGTTCAAATTATACAGAACAATTTTTTTAATGTTCTACCAAGACTAATTCTTCAGTGATTTGTTGCAGCCCTAAAACTGGAGGAATTTAAAGGTGTTCCGAGGGGTTAAATGAGTGTTTTTGTCCTTTGGTATATATGTAATATAGGGTGACTTTATATAAATTTGATCACTGCCTCCACTAGGGATCGAACCCTGGACCACCTGGATTATTGTCAATTATTCAAGATAAAGAGAAGTGTTCGTTTGCTGAAAGGACTATTTAGATTAGTATTGTTTACCACTATCGTATTCAAATTTATATCACTTTTAAAATCCAATAACATAAGAATTGGGGTTCCCTACATACCTTCACACAAAAAAAATCTTAATTGGAATATAATATTTTCTAAATACAGTATAATGTACCGAGTTTTTGTTGCACAAAGTTCTATTATTCTACCATTATAAACTATGAAATCTATATAAAATGTGGCACATACACCTATCACAAATAATTCGTTGGATTTTACATAAAATCAGAAAAAAATTCTGTGACTTCATAACGATTCATCAACAATAACTTGAACTACAATATTTCAAAAACAATTATACAAGGTATCTAAACAAGAATTGCACCATTATAGATTGGTATAATAAAACATTTATAACACTCTGTATCGGGCTATATCCAGAACCATGTGAGGGTTTCCTCTCTGTCTCGGGTTAAACCCTCAATCAACACCAGGAACATGACTTTGGCCACTTTCCTACACAGCGGGACCTAATTTGTATTATCATATTCATGTATGAGTAGAGAACAGAGTACTGGTCAGTAACGAGACGTATAGTTTTCATTTTACCATTTCATTGATGTGTGAAAATTTACAATGGGAGATAAAAGTGCATTAAATGATATCATACAAGATGTCGCTAGCAACGATAAAAAAAAATAATAATACAAAAAAACAAGAGATCCCAGAGGGATCTTGGCACCCACCAAAGAATGATCTATGTCTGACAAACAAAAGAGGGATCTTTTCTCTGCTTTTCAAACTTTTTGTACAGCTATACATATTACTACATATGAAATGTGAGAATGATCTTTTGAGTACTTTCTGAGTAACAAACTTCAATTATCAATATCCAAGATGGCTACCTGTCGGCCATTTTTTTGACTGATTAGTCCGAAAATGCAATATGCACAAATAAGGTCCTAGGGGAACTTCCATATACAATTTGAGACAGATCACTTCAGTACTTTCTGAGCAATAGTGGTAACAAGCTTCAACTATCAAAATCCAAGATGGCGGCCTATATATCGGCCATCTTGTTCATCAATTTGTCCGAAAATACAATATGCACAACTAGACCCCTAGGGGAACCTGCAAATGCAATTTGAGACAGATCCCTTCAGTACTTTCTGAGAAATAGTGGTAACAAACTTCAATTGTCAAAATCCAAGATGGCGTCCAGTCGGCCAACTTGTTAACCGATCGGTACCAAAATGCAATATGCATAACCAGGGACCTAAGGGACCATGCACATAAAAATTTGAGACAGATCCCTTCAGTACTTTTTGAGAAATAGTGGTAACAAACTTCAATTGTCAAAATCCAAGATAGCGTCCTGTTGGCCATCTTGTTGACCTATTGGTCCCAAAAAGCAATATGCATAACTAGACCCCTTGGGGAACCTACATGTAAAATTTGAGAGAGATCCCTTCTTTACTTTCTGAGAAATAGCGGTAACAAACTTAAACTATCAAAATCCAAGATGGCTGCCTGACGGCCATTTTGTTGATCGATTGGTCCCAAAATGCAATATGCACAACTAGAACCCTAGGGGAACCTACATGTTAAATTTAAAAGAGATCCCTTCAGTACTTTCTGAGAAATAGCGGTAACAAGAATGTTAACGGACGGAAGGACGACGGACCACGGACAAAAAGCGATTTGAATAGCCCACCATCTGATGATGGTGGGCTAAAAAGAAGAAGATAAATTTAGGTAGTTATAAATGTATAAAATGATTGGTACCCACATGCTTGATCCAGTGTGCACAATTTGATAACTATAGTATCAAAAAGGGAAACAAAATGGGATATTCATGTACATAACTTCACTAGTGACGGTCCATATACATAACTTCACTAGCGACGGTCCATGTACATAACTTCACTAGTGACGGTCCATGTACATAACTTCACTAGTGATATGGTCCATGTACATAACTTCACTAGTGATATGGTCCATGTACATAACTTCACTAGTGACGGTCCATGTACATAACTTCACTAGTGACGGTCCATGTGCATAACTTCACTAGTGATATGGTCCATGTACATAACTTCACTAGTGACTGTCCATGTACATAACTTCACAAGTGACATTCCATGTACATAACTTCACTAGAGACGGTCCATGTACATAACTTCTCTAGTGACGGTCCATGTACATAACTTCTCTAGTGACGGTCCATGTACATAACTTCACTAGTGATATGGTCCATGTACATAACTTCACTAGTGATATGGTCCACGTACATAACTTCACTAGTGACGGTCCATGTACATAACTTCACTAGTGACGGTCCATGTACATAACTTCACTAGTGATATGGTCCATGTACATAACTTCACTAGTGATATGGTCCATGTACATAACTTCACTAGTGACGGTCCATGTACATAACTTCACAAGTGACATTCCATGTACATAACTTCTCTAGTGACGGTCCATGTACATAACTTCTCTAGTGACGGTCCATGTACATAACTTCACTAGTGACGGTCCATGTACATAACTTCTCTAGTGACGGTCCATGTACATAACTTCTCTAGTGACGGTCCATGTACATAACTTCTCTAGTGACGGTCCATGTACATAACTTCTCTAGTGACGGTCCATGTACATAACTTCTCTAGTGACGGTCCATGTACATAACTTCTCTAGTGACGGTCCATGTACATAACTTCTCTAGTGACGGTCCATGTACATAACTTCACTAGTGATATGGTCCATGTACATAACTTCACTAGTGACGGTCCATGTACATAACTTCACAAGTGACATTCCATGTACATAACTTCTCTAGTGACGGTCCATGTACATAACTTCTCTAGTGACGGTCCATGTACATAACTTCACTAGTGACGGTCCATGTACATAACTTCACTAGTGACGGTCCATGTACATAACTTCACTAGTGATATGGTCCATGTACATAACTTCACTAGTGACGGTCCATGTACATAACTTCACTAGTGAAAGGCCATGTACATAACTTCACTAGTGACGGTCCATTTACATAACTTCACTAGTTAAAACGTAAGTGTAAATGCAAATAAGAAAGGCAGTATAATAGATATTCAAGAAGAATAATGCATTATTGGTAAAAAAGGCACACAAATGATGAACTTTCAGGAAGGAAATGAACAAGACTACCAACTCCTGTAAAACATAAATGCTGCTCCAGGGATCCTGAAATATCAAGTTGATTGATAACTCGTCTAGGTGAGGTTTTTATAGATTTGATTAACAGAAACTGGATGCTCCCAAAATGTGCAACCTGAACAACACATGAACACGAGTACAAAAGTAGGGATTATGTTATTGTAGATATTTTGAGATGAGATTTTTGTCCTGGAGACAAATCCCTCCAAAAGTTTATTTTCAGATACATGCATATATTATTTGGATAGATAAATTTCCATACACAACATTAGTTTGCTCACTGGAACAAATGGAAACACTTGACACTACACTTTTAAGTTGCTTTTGAAATAACTCTCATTTGAAAATTATGTTTATAAACTGCTCCTGTGTTGATAATGAGCTGTTACTAAGTTGACCTTAGAATTTTTATGTACATGTATAGAGTGTATAGAGACACATTTGTGACCTTGACAGTTGGTCACTGCTATCAATTTAAACTGACTTTTTTTGAAAGTTTAAATCATTCATCTAATTTGAAATTATATACAGCTAATGAAGACGAATGCGTGAAAAATGCCCTTATGATTTATGTGTAGGCTTCATGTCGGATGACTGAAGAGCTATAGCAATGCTGTAAACATATACAGTATTCACATTTTGACTTGCAGAAAAAACTTATAGAATGTTATCTTGAAGAAGTACTTTCAGGAAATCACTGAATATTAAGCCTAGGTAAAGATGTGACTTATCTGGACCACCAATTAGCACTGAACCAGGCACACACATCAACAAAATGTACTCTCAATATCCTTAGTGGTTAAGTACATCTGCCATAAAAACAGTGTAAATAAGGCTGAGGTAGTTCAAAGTGAATCAATTTTTATGTTTATACATGCAAAATCTGACACAAGAGTTTTATATGATGTAAATATCCTGACATCAAACATCAGCTTATACTGTCAAGTAGCATAATGTATAGACTGACAGGACCAAAATGTTTATATTTTGATTAAGATGAAACAAAATAACTATCTTTTTCTGTCAAGATTTGTCATTTAGTGAACATTACAAGTAGCTTTGGTCTTAGAAGTAAGTGAATCGTTGATGTACGGTATTTGTATGAGTTTATATAGACCATGAAATTCCATTTAATTTGCACTACATATGGTAGCACTTGAGAAATATCATTAAAGGGACAATTCAGTCTAAGAGAACATTAAAATTTGTACACAAATCAGAAAAAAACCCAGTTCTAATGGAATCAGTTGGTTTTGCTGTGATATGCCAGAAAAGCCCATGGTGGTAAAATGCGTGTGAAATGTTAAAACTCGCTCGCTGTCCGCCATAACACATTGTGGTTGAACATCTTGAATGCCGAACCCTGTCCCTTGCTTGTAGAGTAATGCAACATTTATCTAGAACTGCTCATCATTTTGTCACCTCCTCAGTGGTTATGTAGTTCATTTGTTTAACGTGCGTGACTTTGGCTCGGGTTTGGGTTCAGCGTACATACTGTATCTGCTTAATCGTATTGATCAATGATTTGTAATTTGTCAATATTTTGTGTTATATATATGTTTCATAAGAAATGTAGAACAATACATTTAAGACATATTTTGCTTCTTGATTATGTAAAAGAATTAGCCTTAGTGAATTGTCCCTTTAACCAGTGTAGATACTACAATGTGTTTATAGATATTCCACAGGGTCCACACCGACTCTCTCACACCCCACTCTGCTAAACGCATAGAATATCTGCTCCGAAGGGGAGATAGCTGTATTACAATAACACTCAAAACCTGTTACATACACACATGCTTCCATGCGCTCGTTATATTGTAATGATGTTCAATATATATACATAAATTTACAAAAGGTTTCTGTAGGGTATTTACAATCACAGGAGACAAAAAAACAAAAAAGATACAGGTCATAAGTATTCCTATGAGATTGTGGAACAAATGGTAACAACATTGATGTAGAAATTCGTGACCCTAACCTAAACAGGTGTCCTACCACACTGGTATCTACAGTTTGGCACGTTGACGTAGGAACTCAGTAAATCACGTTTATAACATACACACTTTCTAAAAATTCACATAGAACTTTTTACCCACATCAAGGTTCCAAGAAGATGTTTGCAGTATGTGTGTAACGACCATGCTAACATAACACAGTAAGTTTGTTGGAGCCCAAAGGCTTGTTATAAGCGTGTTTTACTGTAGTAATTTACTGGCTTGTTAATAGGGAGTGAACATCCTCCCTTACATGTCTGTATTGATCAAGTCTACTTATCTCTTACTCAAAACTAAAATGCTCAAAAAGTGAAAAGAATAGATAACTCCTTCAAATATTGTTGCTATCAGTTGATAATACTATTCATTGCCATTCCCCTCTAATGAGCAATTATTGATTATTATTTTTTTTCCGAAGAAGGTGGGCAAACTAGAACACTGACACGTCAGAAAGGGCCCCGCTATGTGTCTGACGTGCTTAAGTGGAAAAGTAGTATTTTGACAACGAATTCTTCCGTGTTAGCTATATGTTGCTAATAAATAATTAATGTCAACATTAATTGGGAAACCGATGATGGTACATTATTATAATTCTTTGGAAAAAGTCTTCCAAGTATTTAACTTGAATCCTGATTCCAAGCTAACATTACATTAAGAGCATACAATTAACTCAAATAAATTTGACCTTGACCTTTGACTTAGTAACCTTGGCCCATGACCTTACCTTTGGACAGTCAACTCCTTGTTTAATTCTGAACAACTTTGCATCATAATGTTATAACAAAATGTTTATCAGTTAAGAGCAACAACATTGTGATTTTTTTAAATGTTAAAATCCAAGATGGCCGATTTTTTAATTTAATTTCAGCCTGAAAAATTACCAAGCAGATCTAGGATGGATGGGGAATCATCATGTAAAATATGGGGAAAATACTCCACTCCTTTCCATCATTAATGTGCAAAAGAAAAAAAATGGACAGACGGACGGACAACCTGATTACTATAGGGCACCCGCATCTCGATGCGGGGCCCTAATAATGATAATTTCGAAACTAACTTTACCTATCCAAGAAGAGTAAAACCAATTCAGGTCAAAATGGCTATTGTC
Source organism: Argopecten irradians irradians (assembly GCA_004382745.1). Classification (NCBI taxonomy): domain Eukaryota; kingdom Metazoa; phylum Mollusca; class Bivalvia; order Pectinida; family Pectinidae; genus Argopecten; species Argopecten irradians. The sequence goes on from SAYR01030304.1 coordinate 58,287, forward strand.
TTTATTAAGTAGTGGTCTAATAGACCTTACTATTATTTTATTACTTCGATCAAGACAATACATAGATGCAGCTTTTTTCTGAAGTGTTTCACAGAAGTACAGTTAAGGCCAAAAAAAATTTGTGTGTTTAGACCTAACAGACCCTAATTTTTTACCCCCGACCCTATTTTTTCCCTCCCACTTTTTTACGAAAAAAAATATATTGAAAATTCGGGATTTCGATCAGACTTTGGTTCCGGCCATCATTTTAGAGTGAAAGAGACTAAAAGGAAAAAAAAATCCTCTCCGCCTACCGACCCCATTTTTTTTTTGCCAATGTAACCCTAACCAAACATATTCTTTTTGGCCTAACCATCAACTATTTGCGCTTCTTTTTTACCATGCACAACTGTACAGCTGGTAGTTTTTTGCGATTTCACTGGACATTGCATTGATTGCAGAAGAAATTGAGTCATATATGTATATACCCTTAAAGTAATTTAAATTTCTAGTTTGATTTTCTCATTTTTTCTTTTAGTTAAGATCACAATAACTTGTATAAATAACTGTCTAAACGGTATGTTAATAAAAAAAAAACAACAAAAAAACAAATCGAAGTTATGAGAATGAAAAAGGAATTCTATTTATGAAATTTGGTGATATACATCAACAATTCATTTTAAGCACTTGAAAATGACCATGGTAAGTCTTTATATGTTATATAAATCTGATATAGTAAAACTTTAACAACAACCAGCTCAGTGCAGTGGTCACCTCTTTAATATTGGTATGACCGATTTCTTTGAGTCCTGAATGGTCAATTTCAATTCAATCTGACCTACCGATCTTTATATCCCTTGGTTTCACTGTATATCTTCATTTTGCAGTTTTAAGACGAATAACATAAGTTTGCTTCTCTAAACATGTATATAATTCTGCCTTTGTCCGTGGGTGGCTGCTATACAATCTAATATTTATATTCATATGAGCTTTATATATTTAAAATGTACATTAAGTATAGTTATTATCACATTTCTAGAACTAGAAATTTCACTGTAAATTCTTCCCTAGTGACAAGGTCACCAACAGAAATTAAACTTATATGAAAATAATATGTATACATATAGTGATATTTACAATAAATTATTTTAAGTTTACAAATAAAAAATGTATTTTCATAAAACTTGTTCTCAGAAATTATGATCACAAAGTCATCCATCTGAAATCAAATGGCAGACACAAAGAGACTTGTTACAGTTCAAAATATTCACAAAGATACATAAACATCCACATCCATGTATCGCAGTGAAACCTACAGTCTTCTCGACTCTCAATAAGGACAACAGTTATGAATGTGCAGGGGATGGTAGGCACTTGTTTTGATACATGACTGTGTTTGCTAAATCTGATGCCCTCAAACTTTCCCAGATTTACAGATAATTCTCAAAGAACCTTTAATTACTTCTTTAATTTATTAAAAGCTGTTCAATTCATTTTATAATATGTCTTGATTTTTTATTTTCTTTGCTGGTGTAAAATATTAGGTAAAAAAAAAAAAAGAAGAAAAATAAAAATATGCTGTTTTTCTTTCGTCTGCCATTAATTCCTGTACCTGTTAGAAGTACAGGGTAAGTAATCCTTCTACATTTACCGACAGACAAAAAACCTATAGGATTCTCTAATTTAGTCTTTACATGCAAACATTTATCATTTAAATAGGTTATTTGAATGTCAACAGACTCCTGTACACTATATGGGTACCCACATTTACACAGTAACACAAATAAAACAGTTTGTTCTTTCAGTACAAAATCACATACTTCTTGATACTTTTGCTTTGGCAGATAGGTGATAAATACAGGACAACAGTAGTCAGTATACTTAAGTAATCCTTTACCAAAGGTAGCTATATATATGTAATCATAATTATAGTTAAGATTGGATAAAAATGATAAAACAATATTATGATTTAATTGTTTACAGAACACAGGAGATTGCTATGCAACATTGATATAAGACTTGGAACACTGAAAACTGAACCCATTGCTCGTGAAATATTAATTTCAATCCTAAATATCACATTTCACTTCTAGGAAATTTTATATCGCTAAGTTATAACAATTGTCTTCAGTAGAGTACATCATGTTTTTCAAAGTCGGAGTAGCGGAATTGTGATTGCGGCTGTATAAGTGGTGCAGTGATGTCTTGGCTTTGTCCTTCCACGTCAATGTCCAGGAGAGTAGTCTGATGAGCAATGTGCGGCGGAGTGTGACCAGGAGACAGACTCGAGCGAGTTGAGTAGTAAGGGGTGGTGTCAGAGTTTCCATCCTGCTGCCTGTACATTGCTTCATTCTTATCCACCTGCACAGGTGACGCTTCACTACCCGGCACCTTTATGTTGTTTTGTTGAAGCGGCGGTATTCTTACGAGTGTTGGTCTATGACGAGGCCCCACGTCCAGCGTTGACGGCCTCTCAGGCACTGGCACATCTCCGTTTGTGTTGATTCGACGGCGAGGAGGAATAGGTGGAGGAGCATCAGACTCCTGTTGTCTAGAACTATAGTCACTGCGATGTAAAGAAGATCTATTAGGTGTGCCGCGGGCATCAAAATCGTGAGATGGAATACCAGAACCTGAGGAATTAGAGGGAGAGTGTCTACTTGTATTGACCTTACTTTCTCTGTTGTAATCTGGTCGGAAATCATCTTCAAAAGTCACAGAATGTCTATGGGAGTTTTTAGATGTTCTCGGTGTGTCGTAATTACTACCATCTGAGGTTTGTCTTTGAAGCGTGGCATGGCCCCGATGTTCAGGGTACGGTGAGGGAGATATGACAGTGCTTGTGTCGCTGTCACTATAAAAAGACTGGCGTTTTGGTGTGGAATGTGATGTAATTGTGCTTGTGGTGTGAGTTGAGGGAGTGGTCGAGTTTTGTTCGTTTTGTTCAGTAAACCTTATAGGCACCTCCATGTTAATGCTTGGGCGATGTCTTACGTTGTAGCCATGATATGTATTGTGTGGGTAGCCGGCAGTTGAGGTAAAACGATAAGCTGAGAATTCATCGGGTTCTATGAATGAATCCCGCACAGCTGCCATATAGGCATCACGTCGGTTACCTATGTACGAGTCCCTTTTTCTGCGCACAACACGATTGTCCTCCTTTGAGTTCTGTGGGGCAGGAGGGGCCGACCTGATGTCAAACCCTGCTGCCACGGCAACCAACATGGCTGCCATATTGAGCAACACAGACTCGGTTTTATTTTCAGTTTTTTTCTTGTCTGGAAGTGAAGAACTTTTCCCTGATTCCCCAGACTCGTATGGAATGTTTCTCCCACGGACCTCCTCAAAAAGTTCCACAGGCAAGTCGTTCTCATCACCGTCTAGAACAGTATCACAACAAAATATACAAACATGTCATAAAGTACAGGTCATTGGATTTTATGTTTCCAATGATTTCAAATTCTTTTTATTTTACAGCGATCAAAATTAAAAAAGTCAAAATTAAATCCAACACCATGTCCATGAAATGAGCAAGGCCTTTCTATTGGGCAACTCATTTTGACAAACAAGTCTCTACAATGTCACCACAGTACTTGGTTATTATCCTCATCAGTTATTCTGTATTTGCATATTACAGAGTTATCTGCCCTTGCCGGTAGCTATTGATTGTGACGCCACGTGTAAGTGTTAGTGTAAACTTTTCTGAGAAAAGGATGGGAATTGCGCCCAAATTTGTTTATGTTACAATGGATACCTACCTGCAAGGGTGCTAACTCTGTAATATGCAAAGGCGGAATACCCTGAAAGTTAAACCCAACACCTAATGTCTTCAACATTTTGTTACAACCAATAACTTTCTTGTATTATAATCAAAACTCGACTAGTTTAAGATTCAGGACAGTCAAATTCACAATTCATGGTTCAAATTTGTTATAGTCAGTCCCTGTCAACATAAAATATGCAAATTGAAATGTTTTAAACAAGATGTTTGATTCCAAGCAACAGTTTAGAAATGAAGCAAAAATGTCCCATCAATGCAGGAATGATTAAATTCATAACGTTGTCTCACCCAAAACCTTATTCTTTGAACCTAACTGGATGCTCTTGCCCTTAAGAGGCTACAGATTTGCTCACATTAATGTTGACCAGTTAGCACCTTTTCTGTATGTACCTATTGCTATTTCATATTAATACTGTACGGATAGCTTAACTTGACTTCCAACACCAAAAAAGGGAAAAAATTTAAAAGACGATTCATGCAAAATAGAGAAAATACAGAAAGTTTTTTATTTTATAAGAAAGAAAAAGGCGGTTCTGGGAAGAATCTATTTCTAAAGACAAGATGACCCATGACATCTGACATTTGGAGCAGTAAAAGGGCTGTAATTTACAGCAAGCTTAACGCTGACGGATGTGTTAATTTACGAACCTAATATAATGATGATAAACTGTTCTATAGAGGATCTGATAAAACTTAATCAGAAAGTTTGGCATGACATTCCACTGGTAACCCAAAATGTGTTAATCTTGCCGAAACTTATTAGAATAACGGCAGAATACTTAATTTTTAACAAGTTTCGGCAGGATTAGCATATGTGCTTTTTTATTCAGTATTAACCCTTTATATTAAGACTTTTCCTCAGAATTCCAATTCGATTAATAAAATTAAGTATTTCTGCCGTAAAATTAAGTATTTTTCTGTCCGCCGTGGGTCATGACGGCTGATGGCCGAATAACAGAGGGTGTCAGTCACAATTACCCAACTTCGTTACGTGCACGGCTATTTATTGCTACATTGTCGGAGGTTGGGAATCGCCAAACTTTTCCGATGCGACGGTGAAATTAACAGATTCTGCGATAGAATTAAGAGTTTCTGCGTTTATATTCAGTGTTTCTGCATTTATATTCAATGTTTCTGCGCTAATATTAACACATTTCGTCGCTTACATCGAGCGGGCGCGCCGAGCCGTGACGGCCGAGCACACGGCTTACACAGGTAAACTTTACCTTGTGAAACGAGACTTACAGTACGAACAGCCGCCAGCCGATTGTACCTGTAAAATAATTATGTTTACAATTCTCTTTTCCCCTTTAAAAATACATATATCCTCATTATCCTATTCTCCTATCTTTTGTTGTTTTCTTTCCCGCATCTCGTCATTTGAGCTATGCATTTTGCACCTTTTTTCGGAAGAGTTCCGATACGAGCGGTAACAAATGAATAACTGTCTAGGTTATGTGTAAAATATGTGTATATACACGGGGATTAACTATGACAAACAAATTATGTGTTTGATTATGTGCAATTACATGTATGTATATTCTTCTCACAAATTTGAATTGTTGACGATATTAAAATAAGATCGTTTTCCATAAAATAAATAAATATTTGTTATTTACAGACGTTTTGAAAGATATTTTGAGATGCCTTTGATTGTAAAATGCTGATTAAGTGTTATACATAATAATCTGCTTTTCAGGTTTGCTGAATTGATTTGATATACATTAAACGACCGATATCATATTCTGGTAATATTTGATGTACTTTGTGGCACGTAATTCCAGTATTTATTTATTTCTGCGTTCATATTCAATGTTTCTGCGTTTATATTCAATGTTTTTGCGTTTATATTCAATGTTTCTGCGCTAATGTTAACACATTTCGTTGCTTACATCGAGCGGGCGCGCCGTGTCGTGACAGCCGAGCACACGGCTTACACGGGTAAACTTTACCTTGTGAAACGAGACTTACAGTACGTACAGCCGCCAGCCGATTGTACCTGAAAAATAATTATGTTTACAATTCTCTTTTCCCCTTTAAAAATACATATACCCTAATTATCCTATTCTCCTACATGTATATTTTGTTGTTTTCTTTCCCACGTCTCGTCATTTGAGCTATGCATTTTGCATCTTTTTTCGGAAGAGTTCCGATATGAGCGGTAACAAATGTACACGGGGATTAACTATGATTAACAAATTATGTGTTTGATTATGTGCAATTACATGTATGTATATTCTTCTCACAAATTTGAATTGTTGACGATATTAAAATAAGATCGTTTTCCATAAAATAAATAAATATTTGTTATTTACAGACGTTTTGAAAGATATTTTGCTGTTGCCTTTAATTGTAAAATGCTGATTAAGTGTTATACATAATGATCTGCTTTTCAGGTTTGCTGAATTGATTTGATATACATTAAACGACCGATATCATATTCTGGTAATATTTGATGTACTTTGTGGCACGTAATTCCAGTATTTATTTATTTCTGCGTTTATATTCAATGTTTCTGCGTTTATATTCAATGTTTCTGCGTTTATATTCAATGTTTCTGCGTTTATATTCAATGTTTCTGCGTTTATATTCAATGTTTCTGCGTTTATATTCAATGTTTCTGCGTTTATATTCAATGTTTCTGCGTTTATATTCAATGTTTCTGCGTTTATATTCAATGTTTCTGCGTTTATATTCAATGTTTCTGCGTTTATATTCAATGTTTCTGCGTTTATATTCAATGTTTCTGCGCTAATATTAACACATTTCGTCGCTTACATCGAGCGGGCGCGCCGAGCCGTGACGGCCGAGCACACGGCTTACACGGGTAAACTTTACCTTGTGAAACGAGACTTACAGTACGTACAGCCGCCAGCCGATTGTACCTGAAAAATAATTATGTTTACAATTCTCTTTTCCCCTTTAAAAATACATATACCCTAATTATCCTATTCTCCTACATGTATATTTTGTTGTTTTCTTTCCCGCGTCTCGTCATTTGAGCTATGCATTTTGCATCTTTTTTCGGAAGAGTTCCGATATGAGCGGTAACAAATGTACACGGGGATTAACTATGACAAACAAATTATGTGTTTGATTATGTGCAATTACATGTATGTATATTCTTCTCACAAATTTGAATTGTTGACGATATTAAAATAAGATCGTTTTCCATAAAATGAATAAATATTTGTTATTTACAGACGTTTTGCTGTTGCCTTTAATTGTAAAATGCTGATTAAGTGTTATACATAATGATCTGCTTTTCAGGTTTGCTGAATTGATTTGATATACATTAAACGACCGATATCATATTCTGGTAATTATTTGATGTACTTTGTTGCACGTAATGCCAGTATAGAGGCCAAACTTAACTGGTGAACTAATACGATAAAATTTAATTCATATTGTCAGAAACAATTATACATATATGTTTCTGATTAAATACATGTTTAGTTTTAAGAAGTATTCGTCAATTATTTATCATAAAATTATAAATAGTATACACGTGTCAATTTTCAGTTGTTTTTATTCATGCTAAAGATATATAATTCGTAATATATAAATGCGTATTTTCGAGTGTTCATGGGTCTTTTTGTGATATTTGGGTAGCCATGAAAATGGTTTTTTTTATAAAGGATTGGCTGATTATAAGATCAAGCCCTCATGTGTCTGATGGCCCGGTCAATGCTGTTGGAGAAAGCAACTTCCGCCGACGGTTTCAGGTGTGTACCATCTTTAGCTCGGATTGAGGTTGTCTTCAACAAGTCTCTGTCGTGTTGCCAAATGATGTCAGGGTGTTGTTTCTTCATCATTCTGTTGATAAGTGATGCGGTCTTGTTGAATTTGCGATCGTGTCTCGGAAAAAGCTCGCCGAACATCACCACTTCTACACCCTGGGCGATAAACAGTTGATGGATTTCTTGAAGAAGTCCAATTGTACGGGCCGTTGACTGGTCAGCGATGTCATTTTCGCCTATCTGTACAAAGACGGAGTGATAGATGGAAAAATCTTCGGCTAGTACGATGTCTCTCAGCTGTCGAAGCTTCAAACCACCTCGTCCGAAGGCATGGAATGACCAATTGGGTAGTGGTATTTCTTCTTTTCTCCATCGGGCGATGAGGCGTCTGATAAAGCTGTGACCGAGGATGCAGGTCTTCTTGGTGTCGCTGGACAGGTATCGGTAGGTTGCTTCTTGAAAGGTATTCATGTTGTATGATACTATAAGGATTGTGTGAGGGAGTATTTATAGCCTTGGCCACTGATATTTTTTGTCGGAATGACAAAGACTATAAAATCAAAACAAGATTCCGGCAATTAAGAAGTTTAATTGGTCATTAAAAAGATCACTCTTTCTCACAATTGTTTTTTTTTATTTGATATTACATAATTACATGTTTGACTTAAATAAACAATGGTGATATACTGTCTTTGCTAATTAGTCAGTGTTATGGTAAAGGTTTTTACTACTACCCTAATTACGAGGCCATGCCCAGGCTTATGTTATTACAACGAAGCGAACTTAGCTTGGTCATGTATGATTTCTTTTGTGTCGTCAAAGAGAGGTACTCTGGATACGACCATAAGGAGAGTAGTGTAGGGAGCTGTATTCATCGATTGGTTAAATGATAAAACGTGTATATTTCTTCATATTCCAGTTTACACATAATGGTAGTGAGGTTTCAACAAATTTTTTTAAAATTATTATTTCTTTGTCGATTAACTTATTGAATCTGAAACTTAACAACATACATTAATTTTTTATACGTTTCTGATTCAGTATGCATTTTTTATACTCGTGACGTCGTTACACCTAAAAATATCTTTAAAAGGTTTTTTTCCTAATATTACTATCACTGGACAATATTAAAAACGTCTTTAAAAGCAACTGGTTAGCTGGGGATATTTGTTAGATCTATGTACAACTCGTTATAGGAAATGACATCGGGATATACCGGTGTCTGTATTAATCATCATATCTTATTTCTGAAAAAAGAGACACAAAAGTGAAAATAATATTGGTTTGAATAAATATCCTGATGAACCGTCATGGCACGAATCGAATAAAGCACTAATAAGAAGGTCACATAATAACAGAATTTTCATACAATTTTCAGTTTAAGAGCACACCTTTCGAAACCCAGTTACTGGGAGTTATCATAGCTGGCATGTTATGTATTACACCATAAAATACACATTAACATGGAATATTGTGTCAACACAAACCGACCAACAGCTAGCAATTTTTTCAAGGCTATATTTAGTGCGTGACATAATCGATACACAACGTCACTATGATAAACATAAAATATCATATGAACGATCACTGTGCTATACATTTGTTAAAAATTATATACTCAAAATGCTAATCAACGAAAGACAGAGACTAGATTGTCAGTGAAGTTCGGGAAGACCCTTTTTAACCCAGTACACTTTAATGGGGGTTTACAAAGAATGAACTTTACAAAAAAAAAAATTATTGCCAGTATATGTTCTTCTCTCTCTGTCAGGTGAATTATATTACCTGTACATTTACTTATATGTTGTCGCCATAGATACACCTCTCAGGTGTACTGTGTACCGCACACGTGTCATCCGACTAATTAACTCCACAGATAACGGACGCCGTGGACAAATTTAGCTATATTGCTTGCCCTATTGGGGCCATCCTGACACCACGGGTAGGAGCTAGCTAGCGGTACCCTGCGGGGTTACGAAGGGGATGCGTATGCATTTTGGGGAGCTCGAAGTGAGAAAAATGGCCGACGATAGTTGTATACACTTTTTCAATGCGATCATATGTGTATGATTTTTAACACCAGAAACACAGTCATACAGCTACCTAATGATTTAATGAGACCATAGTATATAGTTTCATATGTCTAATTTCTGCGAGCACTTTTTCACACCGCGGTCGCTTATAATAAGATGATAATATGATACTAAGGATTTTTGTCTAAAATACATCCTTGATGATACCAAGGACGTATGTGAGGTGAATAAGTCACGCTGGGTTTTGGGCAAGTACGACGTAGGAGCTTTTGCGTTTGTGTACTGACCGTGACGTTGGGCGACGACTGATTTTCCGTTGATATCCGCTGGCGCAGTCTTTGATGTAGCTTGTGGGTGCGAGGGTTACCGTCTTACTTTCTGAAGAGTCATTTCATGAGTTGTCGTATTTTTTAACAAAAATTTAAGACATATCTTCTAAATCTTCCGTCCTTAAAGCAAGTACTAAACGTTGTGAAATTTTATTAACTTTACATTGGTGTTTGGAATCGATTTCCCCGTTCGTCTAGCTTTACGCGTGGTGTTTAGTAGGGTAAAGAGACAGTTCTCACGTATAAATCCTTGATGATACTTTTGACGATGTTGGGATACAAAATGGGGGTGGTTTCAGTACCAAGTATTTATGAATTGGCATATATAATACATTCACTTGACTTTATATATATAATCATTGACACACACGCCATATTTAGTCAGCAATTTTAGGAGATTCACGTAACAGTACATCCGGGTACTCGGTAATCTGTACACATTTACATTTTTATTATGATAAAATGGTGCGTTAGTCCGATAACTATTAGGCCTAAATCAAGTTCAAAAAGTGTTAATAAAATACGGAACACGATTACATATATACAAGGATTTATAAGCATTTATAATTCCATGATATATTTAAAGGATTTGTGCAGTCAAAAATGATAATTTCAGTTTATGCTGGAAATGGCTTTATTAGACCGTGTAGAAACCTCTCCGTGCGGCGCGCGACCGGAATAACCTGTAAACCGCCGATATCGAGGTCAAATTTTCTGACCGCCCGATTATGCATATTTTCTAGCCCTAAACCGTGTGACGTCACAATAGTCCTTGGCTTATTGCTGTATCGACGGTCACAGGAAAAGCCGATCAAAGATTTTTTTATGATAACTTTTGAGTGAAGTTAATCGTACAATAACTTTGTCTCGAATATAAATAACTAAAAGAGTGAAATTCGATGTTTCAAATACTCTAATTTGTGCTCTAATAGCAGGTATCTTCGTGTAATTATGAAAGAAAATCCACACAGAAATAAAAGTTTCCGATTTTTTTTTTGTCGAGGAGTTCAGCAACGAATACGCTTTAATTAAATAATGTTTTCCTGTAGTCTGTATCTTTGATACATTGTGAATTGCAAAGTTTGTGACTGTAGAATGAAATTTTACGTAACAATTGAAGAAATTCTTGATTAAAGCATCAAGGATATGATGCTTGACATACGTACACACCGATGATTTATCATTACAAACATTGCGTTGTGTGTTGCTAACCGAATAAATCGAGATACATTTATTACAATACCGTAAAACGTTTCAACATGTGGTAGAAAGAATATACTTTCGATATTATAAAAGATCTAAATATTGGGATATTAAGCAAAACAAACTATTTTTTCAGACCGTGCGGTCGCTTTCAATTTTTAATCGATATACTAGTAGATACACAGACATTATAGATATATAATTAGCCATGCCTTTGGTTTGATGGTTATGTAATACCTTGACCAGGATGTTATTTACCTGTACACAACGCCATTCATCGAACTCACCTGTAATTACCTGGCCGCGGGCAATTTGCTATTCGGTGGACTATATCGGGTATTTGCTATTGTCTTACTGTCAATCAGGTTAGGACATCCGTTAATTGGATTGTGATTTGAATTATGGAAACCCCGTACATCTATGCTCTAGGTTTTTTTATTGTCACCTCCATTTTTAGAATGAAGTTGTAAAAAAGCAAATGGAAATAAAATATACCTGATCATACCTAGGAATACATATTACATACATATATATATATATGTCGTACGCAGGTAAAACAAAAATGGAAGGTGACTTATTCAGAAACAAAAATGGTTCTAAGAACTAGTTCAACTAAAGGTTTAACCTTAAAAACTATTCCAGTCTAGACTGTAATTACGGAATCGTGGCATATAGCAATCTCCAGTAATTTCTAAGGTATTAGTAAAAATTCTAAGCATGTATTTTCACCGTTTCGAATCTTAATGTACATGTATAGTCATACAAGAAGGGTTACAACATTATCACACTAAATATACTTATTTAAATATCACTTAGTATATTTTTAAAAAGGTACAAGATATTATATCTATTTTTAATGCCTGTATACGAATAATTTCAATTTTCATTTGAACACTGTATGTGGTTACTTTTTGGATTATACGATAAATGTTCATATATCATACTATTAAATCTCGGTATGATATACAAAACGGTCGACAATGAATATACTATTAAGGATTTAGTATAATTTTGAAATAATGAATTTAAATCTACACTTAAACTGTAATATAGGAACATATATCAGAAATACCATTGATGTATTTCTGCTTTTTAGTAAACGTTATGGATAAAGTTTCAAAGGCAACAATATAGATATACATATTATTTTCGGTATAAGTTCGGTACTGTAACTCCAATATCACATAACTGATAACCGTCCACATTTTATTTTTACTCAAAAACGGTGCCGTGTTTTCATCATATCGTTATAGCAGAAGTTTGAATGAAATAAAAACACGCATTCTAGATATATTCATGCTAAATTTTGGGATTTTACTCATAAAAAGATAGTGTTACATTATACTTTTTTTTTATTACACTGAAATTTACATCATATGCTATCTAAATCTCAGTCCAGACTGATCTGAACATCATTTTGATATCACTATCAAATTGGACTGATTATCTTATCTAAAGTTAAATATATGCTTGTTTGAATTTTTGAAGTGGTGTAAATGGAATGTTTTGAAACTGAAAATATCTACATCATAAAGCTAGAATAACCATTTACTCGAAAAACTCAAATTGTAGATCTAACGTATACTTTTATATGCTGTATACATGTATAGTACTAGGCTTACCTTGCGTCACGGCTCGGCGCGCCCGCTCGATGTAAGCGACGAAATGTGTTAATATAAACGCAGAAACATTGAATATAAACGCAGAAACACCGAATATAAACACAGAAACTCTTAATTCTATCGCCGAATCTGTTAATTTCACCGTCGCATCGGAAAAGTTTGGCGATTCCCAACCTCCGACAATGTAGCAATAAATAGCCGTGCACGTAACGAAGTTGGGTAATTGTGACTGATACCCTCTGTTATTCGTCCGTCGGCCGTCACGACCCACGGAGGACAGAAAAATACTTAATTTTACGGCAGAAATACTTAATTTTATTAATCGAATTGGAATTCTGAGGAAAAGTCTTAATATAAAGGGTTAATACTGAATAAAAAAGCACATATGCTAATCCTGCCGAAACTTGTTAAAAATTAAGTATTCTGCCGTTATTCTAACAAGTTTCGGCAAGATTAACACATTTTGGGTTACCAGTGTTCATATGGTCTTTATATAATAATGTAAAAACTACACTGTTGAACTGACTTATAAATTCAAAAGGTAAATCCACAACCCAAAATACTACAGTGACATTAACTCTTGTATTCATTGAAAATAAGAACAGAAAATATATTTAATGTATGTTATTTCAATGTATCCATCATATCTGTCAAGGCCCTAGGAGTAACACACGTTTTAGGTTTGTTTTTGACCTTCCAATACTTTATTCTGGTAGAAGCAACTCTAAGTTACCAAGCATGCAACACGTTGAGTAGGGAGAGCGTGCTAATTCCCATCTATACCAGCCCACAACCTCTCTTTAAACTGTTCATACCTTCAGAAAATAAGCTGCAAGTCGACTCATCAGTGACTGTCAATAGACCCATTACAACTACACATTAAATTAAAGTATACTCAAATGTGTTCACTTATTTACAAAATTTCCTTAGAACTCTTATAAGACATCCACCCAATCCATGATTTCAGGTTTAGTAGTGGATATTTACTTTATGATGTCCTGAGCTCAAGTAAATACTTTTTTACCATCTTCCCTATAATATACACACAGAAACTTCACATAAAATCATCATAACAGCAAAATTGTCCAATTATCAAAATCCGAGATAAGCAACTGATGACATGTACTTTTCTAATCAGTTCCAGAATGTAATATGCATTACTACAAACAAAAGAAAATGTTCTGAGAAATAGATTTGTAGCGGCAACAAATTTGAATAGGCAAAACCTAAGATGGCTAACTGTTTTAGCTTGTTGTCAATTGGTTCCAAAATGCAATATGCACAACTAGGGACCATAGGGTGTCTACTTATGTTTAAGAAATGAAACAAGAGGCCCATAGGCCTTAACGGTCATCTGACTCATTGCACAAAACAACAAAGTCACAGTATCAAGTATTGGTTAACGATTAATATAAACAATACAAGGAACTCCTTTGTTGAATATGTAAGTTTCTGAAATAGGTAAATGTCATTTGTTGAACAAACTTGGTAGCTCTTCATCCATATATGGTTGTAACCCATTCACGGATTAATATAAGAAGGAGTCAGATTTTAAAGCCAAATTTCAGCAAAGCCCCCATTTTGGACCTCCAACGTACTATCCCCATGGGTCTTAGCTCCGTCCTTTATAAAATATGATTGTCCTCACCTAATTCCCCCTTCTGAATCAATTAAAACCCCTATAGACCAATTTTCCTTGAGATCAGAGACTGAAACCTGAAAACAGGAAGTGGGCCAGCGGCCATCTTGGAATACCAAAATCTTTATAAAAATGTTTGCATGTTGTTAGGCATAAATTTAAACCCCTATACACCAATTTTCATTGAGATCGGAGACCGAAATCTGATAACAGGAAGTGGGCCAGCAAAAATTAAGAAAATTTCCCCTTTTTGGGCCCCGCCCCTCTGCCCCTAGAGGTCGGACCTATCTCATTTATATAAAATATGATTGTCCTTCCCCAATGATATTTTACACTAAATATAGATGAAATCAATACAAGGATGAAGGAGAAGGATTTTAAAGCTAAAATTATGAAAATTTGCCCTTTTGGAGCCCCGCCTCTCTGCCCCTAGGGTAATTATGAAAATTTGCCCTTTTGGAGCCCCGCCTCTCTGCCCCTAGGGGTCAGATCTATCTCATTTATATACAACAGATCCCAGAGGGATCTTGGCGCCCACCAAAGAATGATCTATGTCTGACAAACAAAAGAGGGATCTTTTCTCTGCTTTTCAAACATTTTTTTTACAGCTGTACATATTACTACATATGAAATTTGAGAAAGATCCTTCTAGTACTTTCTGAGAAACAAACTTTATTATCAAATTCCAAGATGGCTACCTGTCGGCCATCTTTTTGACTGATCAGCTGAAAATGCAATAGGCACAAATAAGGTCCTAGGGGAACTTACATATAAAATGTGAGACAGATCACTTCAGTACTTTCTGAGCAAAAGTGGTAACAAGTTTCAACTATCAAAATCCAAGATGGCGGCCTATCGGCAATCTTGTTCATCAATCGGTCCCAAAATACAATATGCACAACTAGACCCCTAGGGGAACCTGCAAATGCAATTTGAGACAGATCCCTTCAGTACTTTATGAGAAATAGCGATAACAAATTTCAATTGTCAAAATCCAACATGGAGTCCTGTCAGCCATCTTGTTCACTGATCGGTCCCAAAATGCAATATGCACAACTAGACCCCTAGGGGAACCTACATGTAAAATTTGAGAGAGATCCCTTCTGTACTTTCTGAGAAATAGCGGTAACAAACTTTAACTATCAAAATCCAAGATGGCTGCCTGGGGGCCATTTTGTTCATCGATTGGTCCCAAAATGCAATATGCAAAACTAGACCCCTAGGGGAACCTACATGTAAAATTTGAGAAAGATTCCTTCAGTACTTTCTGATAAATAGCGGTAACAAGAATTGTTAACGGACGGAAGGACGGAGGGACGGAGGGACGGAAGGACGGAAGGACGGACGGACGGACGACGGACCACGGACGAAAGGCGATTTGAATAGCCCACCATCTGATGATGGTGGGCTAAAAATATGATTTTCCTTCCCCAATGATGTTTCACACCAAATATGGATGAAATCCATTCAAGGATGAAGGAGGAGTAGGATTTTAAAGCTAAAATTAAGAAAATTTGCCCTTTTGGGGCCCCACCCCTCAGCCCCTAGGGGTGAGACCAGGCTCATTTATATCAAATATGATTGTCCTTCCCCAATGATATTTTGCACCGAAAATAGATGAAATCCATTCAAGGATGAAGGAGGAGTAGGATTTTAAAGCTAAAATTAAGAAAATTTGCCCTTGTGGGGCCCCACTTCTCAGCCCCTAGGGGTCGGACCAGGCTCATTTATATAAAATATGATTGTCCATCCCAAATGATGTTTCATAACAAATATGGATGAAATCCATCAAAGGATGAAGGAGGAGTAGGATCTAGCTTAAATTATGAAAATTTGCCCTTTTGGAGCCCCGCCTCTTTGCCCCTAGGGGTCGGATCTATCTCATTTATATAAAATATGATTTTCCTTCCCCAATGATGTTTCACACCATATATGGATGAAATCCATCCAAGGATGAAAGAGGAGTAGGATTTTAAAGCTTAAATTAAGAAAATTTGCCCTTGTGGGGCCCTACTTCTCAGCCCCTAGGGGTCGGACCAGGCTCATTTATATAAAATATGATTTTCCTTCCCCAATGATGTTTCACACCAAATATGGATGTAATCCACTGAAGGGTTACGGAGGAGTAGGCTTTTGTATAAATAGTCTTACGCACGACGCACGGCGGATGCACGAAGACGGACGAAACACGATGACAATAGGTCATCCTGACCTTCAGGTCAGATGACCTAAAAAAAGATCCCTTCCTTACTTTCCAACAAATAAACCGTAATATTCGTTCAACTATTAAAATTAATAATAGCTGTTTGCCATCTGTCATCCTGTGGTCCGATTGGTCTCATGATGCAATATGATGTACAACTGGCTATAGGACCCAAAGTGAAGCTACACATGAAATTTGAGACAGATCACTTCATTACATTTTGAGAGAAAGAAGTAAGAAGAACTGTTTATGGACAGAAGGACGGTTGGACAATGGATGAAATCAACTTGTATAGTTCACCATCATTACTATTTTTAATATCAATGATTTTTTATCTGTAAGCTTTAAATTCTCCACTTTTGTTTTTTCTACACTATTTAGATTGTAATACTGGGTACTTACACAGCTCCTGAAGTGCCCCTATATTGGAATGTCCACCTATATGTTTCAGAGAGCGCTCTAAGTTTGGAGCACTTTTTGACCACCGTCCTTCACCAAAAAATACTGATGACCTCGGATGGCGGTCCTTTTTGGCAGAGCTTGGTCCCCAGGTTTGACCTTTGATCCCATCAGCTGGATCTGAAGTGTAACAATAACAACCCAATTAATGGTTTCTGGTATCCAAATTAGTCTTCATATGTATTTACAAAATTAAATAGGTTTAACCTCTGCAATACTATTGCTGTCAGATAAACATTATCATGAAACTTCAACTAAAGAAGCTTAATTTGATAATATCTGATATTTTATGTGAAAACAGAAATAAGTAGTTGTTCATAAGTAAGACCCAGTTTAAAAACAATGAGGACGGATAAATTAAAACATGTGAGTTATGTGGGCTTTGAGTTAGGTAGACATTGAATATTACTTACAAGCTATGGCCCGTAGCCAGGTTGGATAAAATGAAGATGGTGAGTTGTTGGGTAGACTTTGAATAATTACTTACAAGCTAGCTATGGCCCGTAGCCGGGGAGGATGAAATGAAGTTGGAGAATTAGGTAGAATTAAATATTACTTACAAGCTATGGCCCATATCCTGGGAGAATGAAATGAAGTTGGAGAATTAGGTAGACTTTGAATATTACTTACAAGCTAGCTATGGCCAGTAGCCGGGGGTGAAATGAAGTTGGAGAATTAGGTAGAATTGAATATTACTTACAAGCTATGGCCAGTAGCCAGGAAGGATGAAATGAAGTTGGAGAATTAGGAAGAATTTGAATATTACTTACAAGCTATAGCCAGTAGCAGGGGAGGATGAAATGAAGTTGGAGAATTAGGTAGAACTGAATATTACTTACAAGCTATGGCCCCTGGCCAGGTTGGATAAAATGAAGATGTTGAGTTGTTGGGTAGACTTTGAATATTACTTACAAGCTAGCTATGGCCAGTAGCCGGGGGGATGAAATGAAGTTGGAGAATTAGGTAGAATTTGAATATTACTTACAAGCTATGGCCAGTAGCCAGGAAGGATGAAATGAAGTTGGAGAATTAGGAAGAATTTGAATATTACTTACAAGCTATGGCCCGTAGCCGGGGAGGATGAAATGAAGTTGGAGAATTAGGTGGGCTGTCTGGACTTGCTGGATGACCATGGTGATATGGCGACTCATGCTGAACAGTGATATTGTGTCGAAAGTCTGAAAGTAATTGATATACATTATAATTTCAGCTTTCAAGTCTCATTATTATTATTCCTTATTCAAAACACTAGAACTTTAAGCAATTGGTATATTAATACCCACACTACCCCTAATTAACATACTAATACCCAAACTACCCCTAATTAACATACTAATTCCCACACTACCCCTAATTAACATACTTATACCCACACTACCCCTAATTAACATACAAATACCAACACTACCCCTAATTAACATACTAATACCAACACTACCCCTAATTAACATACTAATACCCACACTACCCCTAATTAACATACTTATACCAGTGTTTTTCCTGCATATATATTTGGGGCCAAAATAAGGCCCCATTCCCAATTGTATTTCTTATTATTTTTTTCCCAAATCTATGTCTAAATTTCCCAAATCAGTGAGTTGACGCATATTTTGTGCAACAAAACTAAACAAGAGGCCCAGAGGGCCGGTATTGCTCACCTGGTTTGTAATGCCAAGTAATGTTCTGAATACAGGTTCATTGTTTCTTTTCTGAAGGAATTTTAATATCAACCTCTAAATCCCCTTTTGGGCCCCACTCCTCCTGCCCCAAGGGTTCAGAGCCAAAATTTATACAAGTTCTGTTCTCCTTCCTCCAAGGATACAAGTTCTGTTCCCCTTCCCCCAAGGATGTTTGTGGCCAAATTTGGTTACAATCCATGCAGACCTCTATGACTAGTAGCGTTTTAAAGGAAATGTTGACGGACAGACGGACGACGGACGGACGGACGGACGGACGGACGGACGGACGCCGCGCCATGACATAAGCTCACCGGCCCTTCGGGCCAGGTGAGCTAAAAATTCCTGAAATCCCAAGTCTGAACGTCGTAATTTAGTATCCATTCTTACACTTGATTCTTAGAGAAGTATAATTGTCTATTTTTACCTTTTCCAAAATTTCCATAAACACCGTTTCAATTTTTCATTTCCTACGTATACATTTATCGCACAAAATTTCCCAATTTTCACCAGGTGGCAATTTCCCAAAATACCTAGGAACAAGAGGCCCAGAGGGCCTGTATCGCTCACCTGGTTTGTAATGCCTAGTAATGTTCTGAATACAGGTTCATTGTTTCTTTTCTGAAGGAATTTGAATATTTACCTCTAATTCCCCTAATAGGCCCCACTCTGCTCCAAGAGGTCAAAGCCAAAATTTACACAAATTCTGTTAACCCCAAGGATGTTTCTGGGCCAAATTTGGTTAAAATCCAAGCAGAACTATATGACTAGTAGCGATTTAGGATTTACCGCTATTTCCCATATTGGGCCTTGCCCCTCCTCCCCCCGGGTGTCAGAGCCAAAATTTATACAAACTCTATTCCCCTTTCCCCATGGATGTTTGTGGTCACATTTGGTTTCAATCCATGCAGAACTCTTGGACAAGTAGCGATTTATCAGATTTACCTCTATTTCCCATATTGGGCCCCACCCCTCCTGCCCCCGGGGGAGTCAGAGCCAAAATTTATACAAGTTCTGTTCCCCTTCCCCCAAGGATGTTTCTGGCCAAATTTGGTTACAATCCATGCAGAACTCTAGGACAAGTAGCGATTTATAGGATTTACCTCTATTTCCCCTATTGGGCCCCGCCCCTCCTGCCCCTGGGGGGTCAGAGCCAAAATTTATACAAGTTCTGTTCCCCTTCCCCTAAGGATGTTTGTGGCCAAATTTGGTTACAATCCATGCAAAACTCTATGACTAGTAGCGATTTAAAGGAAATGTTGACGGACGGACGACGGACGGACGACGGACGGACGGACGCCGCGCCATGGCATAAGCTCACCGGCCCTTCGGGCCAGGTGAGCTAAAAACACTGATTACCCACACTACCCCTAATTAAAGACAGTGGCGACCAAATAATATGTTAAGAATTTATAAATACGTTTGACCTAATGTCTAGAAATAGGACTGTTATAATTGTCATCATTTAACATAAACTTGGATAAAACAGAAGCCATTATTATATATGTCCATAGTAAACGCTATTGAAACATGTAATGTGTCAAATAATAGGCATCTTTATGTTACATCAATTTACCAAGTTTTAACAAAATTGATTCAAAGACTAATGCGTTGTCGGTTATTACACAAAACTTGTGTATGGTGACCTGGTTATGGCAATTAAAACTTTCAGAAAATTATTGTACATCTACAAATGGTCCTTATCACTCTTGTGTAGTTTCATCATCAGAATCTTTGAACAGGTATAACAAAACACCCAGACAGATCAGATTATTCCAGCATAATTATCAAGTAGATTTCTGCTGACATACTGGCAGGCGACCAGTTCTCGCCGTATACTAATTCTCACACAATTTTATGTCAATAAAGTCATCCTCTGATAGAAAATACTCTCATACTAATTTCCACAAAAAATTGACAAAAACATTTGTGTGCGATCATACAAATACACATGCAATGGCAAAAACTGGTACTCAGCGAGAACTGGTCACCTGCCAGTACTTTAAAGCATAAAGAAAATCACTTTTATAACTTTAAATCGAGTCTTTAACAAGTTCTTAAATAATCAAGGCAAAAAAAGACCATTGTCACATCTCCTGTAAACTGACTTACTGTCAAAGCTGTCACATTTCCTGTAAACTGACTAACTGTCAAAGCTGTCACATCTCCTGTAAATCGACTTACTGTTAAAGCTGTCACATCTTCTGTAAATCGACTTACTGTCAAAGCTGTCACATCTCCTGTAAACTGACTTACTGTCAAAGCTGTCACATCTCCTGTAAACCGATTTACAGTCAAAGCTGTCACATCTCCTTTAAACGGACTTACTATCAAAGCTGTCACATCTCCTGTAAACGGACTTACTGTCAAAGCTTTCACATCTTCTGTAAACGGACTTACTGTCAAAGCTGTCACATCTCCTGTAAACGGACTTACTGTCAAAGCTGTCAAATCTCCTGTAAACGGACTTACTGTCAAAGCTGTCAATCTCCTGTAAACTGACCTACTGTCAAAGCTGTCAAATCTCCTGTAAACGGACTTACTGTCAAAGCTGTCTTATCTCCTGTAAACGGACTTACTGTCAAAGCTGTCAAATCTCCTGTAAACTGACTCACTGTCAAAGCTGTCACATCTCCTGTAAACGGACTCACTGTCAAAGCTGTCACATCTCCTGTAAAATGACTTACTGTCAAAGCTGTCACATCTCCTGTAAACTGACTCACTGTCAAAGCTGCCACATCTCCTGTAAACTGACTCACTGTCAAAGCTGTCACATCTCCTGTAAACTGACTCACTGTCAAAGCTGTCACATCTTCTGAAAATCAACTTACTGTCAAAGCTGTCACATCTTCTGTAAATCGACTTACTGTCAAAGCTGTCACATCTTCTGAAAATCGACTTACTGTCAAAGCTGTCACATCTCCTGTAAACTGACTTACTATCAAAGCTGTCACATCTCCTGTAAACTGACTTACTGTCAAAGCTGTCACATCTCCTGTAAACCGACTTTCTGTTAAAGCTGTCACATCTCCTGTAAATCGACTTACTGTCAAAGATGTCACATCTCCTGTAAACTGACTCACTGTCAAAGCTGTCACATCTCCTGTAAATCGACTTACTGTCAAAGCTGTCACATCTCCTCCTGTAAACTGACTTACTGTTAAAGCTGTCACATCTTCTGTAAATCGACTTACTGTTAAAGCTGTCACATCTCCTGTAAATCGACTTACTGTCAAAGCTGTCACATCTCCTGTAAATCGACTTACTGTCAAAGCTGTCACATCTTCTGTAAACCGACTTACTGTTAAAGCTGTCACATCTCCTGTAAATCGACTTACTGTCAAAGATGTCACATCTCCTGTAAACTGACTCACTGTCAAAGCTGCCACATCTCCTGTAAACCGACTTACTGTCAAAGACGTCACATCTCCTGTAAACTGACTCACTGTCAAAGCTGTCACATCTCCTGTAAATCGACTTACTGTCAAAGCTGTCACATCTCCTGTAAAGGGACTTACTGTCAAAGCTGTCACCTCTCCTGTAAATCGACTTACTGTCAAAGCTGTCACATCTCCTACTGTCAAAGCAACATAGTTTTGTATTTCCATACTATACTACTTTATCTCGGTGTCAGATTAAGTTTTGGAATTTTAAGTCATATGGTTTTATACTGTACCTATGCTTGAAATGTTTTTGAGCCATTTTTACCTGCCATCGCAACGCACTAAATTATGAGCAGGCCATTTATACGACAATTAAAGCTTCATCTTAGAGATGCTCCACCGCTGACAAATGGTATTTTTTCAATATCAAAAACAGGAGCAGGCGATTTAGTATTTTTCTTCAGTTACAAAAAAGTTACTTACTTTACAACATTACCACCATTGAAAAGTTTGAGCTTCAAGTTTTACTTCAAGTTAAAAATATGAAAAATAATAAATTGCATCCCGAAAAAATTCCGTACCACTATATCCTATATGGAAGGTACTACTGAATGTGCATGCACCAAAGGCAAAATGAATTATTTAATCTTATTTTTTGTCTTAATTAGACTATTATATACACGATTAAACACCAATTATTGTTAAAATGATGAATATCATTTATGCTCTGTCAGCGGTGGAGCATCATTAAGTACAGAGGATTCCGCTTATTTTTTCCAGAAGAAAATATGCAAATAACCGGAGTATTCGAATAGGCGGAGATGACATTTTGCACCTTCGTTTGACTCCACACATATGTATGTGACAGGCAAATAGATATCATTTTGTTTACTTGATAAATACGTAAATTATTTACACTTAAAACGAACAACAAGTAATTATTTTCGAAGTTGTAAATCGATTTTAATTGTTTAATAACAAAAAACATTCCAATATTAGATTCTTGTTTACGTTAGATCGATACGTGAATCTTTGAGAAACAGCCAAGCGATCGATATAAAATGCAATAACTAAACAGGATTGAAATTGTGTCTACAATTCTGAACCTAAATAATAGACAAATTTACGTACATTTGCCTGGCAAAATGAACTTACGATGGTGATTAAACTTCAAAGTGCCGATCATCTAGTAGTGTTGTTTTTACACATGTGTATGAATTCGGAAATGGCGGCAGGTGATAAAGCTATGCGTTCACTGGACCTAAATGTGTTTCAAGAATTCTCCGTGTATTGTTGATCTATACAGCGAATAGCTTGATAACATTTCAGAAATTAATGCATATTCAAGTAGCAATGAAACAACGTAGCAAGTATCTTTGTATCCTACATACTGTACGAAACTTGCAGTAGTCATTGCACGCCGACTTCACATGCTTTTATGTCTCATTCAATGAGACGCTTAATCGCACGTCAGTCGTAGTCAACAAGACTCTGGTTGAACCAGATTACTCATGAATGGCGATTGTTGTAAGGCATGGTTTCTTCAACCGAACGCGAAATAAGGTATGTTACGTTAATAAACATATTTGAAAGTGCAAATGCTTTAATTAGATGTTTGAGTCAGTTATTATACTAAAGTTATGATCAACCGCTGCTGATGTAAATCGTAACAGCATCGAATACCTTTACAGATTCATGCATAAAATAACAAGCAATACAATAAAGTTAATCTGTCACCAAGATGATTTCTAGTAAAAGCGAAGTATCTTGAAACATATATCGGCAAATTTAGCTAAAAATATATTGCATTGAAAAATATTCAATTTTATTTTTAGAATTTCCCAAATTTTTTATTCAAATAACTGGAGGTCATGTAAAAGTCTATTCAAATACACGGAGTTGAAATACAAAGATAAAGAAGGAAAAAATCAGGTCCACAGAATTTTATGCAAATAACCGAAATATTCAAATAACCGTTATTCAATTATGTGGAGTCCTCTGTATATGCATTTCTTAATAATTACCTGACGGTTCGCTAATTGAACTACCCCCATACTTCAGAAGTTTTAGGCGGCTCTTTTTAAACTTTCCCTTTCGTGTGCGCGGTTTGGGGTTACCCATGATCTGCTGCAGGATCATAATATTTAGTTCACGCTCAACCAGCTCAATCTCTCTCTCCTTTAATTCTTGTTCTCGCTTGTGAAGGAGTTCCTCAATTTTCTTTTGCTGTAATGCTGCTTTGGTCAACTCCTCTTCCCTGCATCGGAGTTCCTGAAATCAAAACCTTTAGTTCAGCATATCTGCATCAAAAAATTTTCCAGCAAAGAATTTTTATTTCATTTCATGCAATTCATTGAGTTTTTACCTCATCTTCTTCACGGCATCATGGCATTTACTATATATACCATTATGGCCCACTGTACATGTGGAGGTATATATCTAGATTATCAGCTGGAAATTTTGTAATTATTATTATTATCAATATTTCAAATTTATGTATAAAGAAGCATTCATATCCTTTTTTAAGATGTCCAGTTCAGGTTGGTTTTTTTTTCAAACCTTTTCTTTGAGTCGAAGTTCGTTGAACATTTCTTCTATTTCTAAGCGCCAATCTTCTTGCATAGTATGAAAGGATTCCTGAGGGGTTGTCATGAACGGAGAGGAAGCAATCTCACTAAGTCGATGTAAGATCTCTGCAAAGGTCGGCCGCTGATGAGGCTCTTGATGCCAGCAGTCTGTCAAGGAATGGAAAACACTGTCAATGATACTATGTATGGTAAATTGGAATGCATATTTTCAACCAAACCAGTGAATATTAAGTACTGTTTCACCACAACTAGATGGACAAAGTTTTTCTTTTTTCTTTTTTTTTTTTTTTTTTTTTTTTTTTTGGGGGGGGGGGGGGGGGTGTTGTTGTCTTTTTTCTCCTTCAGTTTACTGTTTAACTTAAACTTAACTTCCAACTCTGTTTTTTTAACTTTCATAATTTAAACTCAATTTTTAATGAAATAGAATAAAACTGACTGGGGATGAGTTTGTAAGGAGTAGAGCTAGGGGGTAAGGATGAGAACATGACAATTTGTAGAGGAGTAAGCTAGCTAGACTAGCTAGGGTAATATTGGTGGTAACTGGAGAGTTAGGGTATAAAGGTGAGAACACGAATAGCTAGGGATGACAGTTTGTTGTGGGTAACTGAAGGGTTAGATGTATGGGTGAGAACAAGAATAGTTAGCTATATAGGGATGACAGTTTGTTGTTGGTAACTGAAGGGTTAGCTGTATGGGTGAGAACAAGAATAGCTAGAGATGACTGTTTGTTGTGGGTAACTGAAGTGTTAGGTGTATGGGCGAGAACAAGAATAGCTAGCTATATTAGGGATGACAGTTTGTTGTGGGTAACTGAAGGGTTAGGTGTATGGGTGAGAACAAGAAAAGCTAGCTATAGGGATTACAATTTGTTGTGGTAACTGATTGGTTTTAGGTGAAGGGGTCAGAACAGGAATAACTAGGGATGATTTTGTTGTGGGTAACTGAATGATTAGCTGTGGAGGTGAGAACAGGAATAGCTAAGGATGAGTTTGTTGTGGGTAACTGAAGGATTAGCTGTGGAGGTGAGAACAGGAAAAGCTAGGGATGAGTTTGTTGTAACTGAAGGGTTTGGTGGAGAGGTGAGAACAAGAATAGCTAGGGATGAGTTTGTTGTTGGTAGCTGAAGGGTTGGGTGTAAGGGTGAGTAAAAGAATAACTAGGGATGAGTTTGTTGTTGGTAACTGAAGGGTTGGGTGTAAGGGTGAGTACAAGAATAACTAGGGATGAGTTTGTTGTGGGTAACTGAAGGGTTAGGTGTAGGGGGACAACAAGAATAGCTAGGGATGAGTTTGTTGTGGGTAACTGAAGGGTTAGGTATAGTGGTGAGAACAAGAATAGCTAGGGATGAGTTTGTTGTGGGTAACTGAAGGGTTAGGTGTAGTGGTGAGAACAACAATAGCTAGGGATGATAGTTTGTTGTGGGTAACTGAAGGGTTGGGTGTAAGGGTGAGTACAAGAATAACTAGGGATGAGATTGTTGTGGGTAACTGAAGGGTTGGGTGTAAGGGTGAGTACAAGAATAACTAGGGATGAGTTTGTTGTCGGTAACTGAAGGGTTAGGTGTAGGGGGAGAACAAGAATAGCTAGGGATGAGTTCGTTGTGGGTAACTGAAGGGTTAGGTGTAGTGGTGAGAACAAGAATAGCTAGGGATGAGTTTGTTGTGGGTAACTGAAGGGTTAGGTGTAGTGGTGAGAACAACAATAACTAGGGATGAGTTTGTTGTGGGTAACTGAAGAGTTAGGTGTAGTGGTGAGATCAACAATAGCTAGGGATGATAGTTTGTTGTGAGTAACTGAAGGGTTATAAGGTGTAAGGGTGAGAACAAGAATAGCTAGGGATGAGGTTGTGGGTAACTGAAGGGTTAGGTGTAGTCAAGTGGTGAGAACAAGAATAGCTAGTGATGAGTTTGTTGTGGGTAACTGAAGAGTTAGGTGTAGGGGTGAGAACAAGAATAGCTAGGGATGAGTTTGTTGTGGGTAACTGAAGGGTTAGGTGTAGTCAAGTGGTGAGAACAAGAATAACTAGTGATGAGTTTGTTGTGGGTAACTGAAGAGTTAGGTGTAGGGGTGAGAGCAAGAATAGCTAGGGATGAGTTTGTTGTGGGTAACTGAAGAGTTAGGTGTAGTGGTGAGAACAACAATAGCTAGGGATGATAGTTTGTTGTGAGTAACTGAAGGGTTATAAGGTATAAGGGTGAGTACAAGAATAACTAGGGATGAGTTTGTTGTGGGTAACTGAAGGGTTAGACGGAGGCGTTAATATAATAAAGCTTAGACACAGAGTAATACAGAATGGCACTGGTTAACTGTATAATCAAGAGGACTTAATTACTAACTGAGGAATTAGGAACTGTTGACACATAGCTGGTTGATAAGATAAAGCTGACAGACAGATCAGTTGGATTAGAATTTCAGAAGCACATTATATATTATCATTATATCTTCAATAATTTTTTCAAGTATTTAAAGCACATCATATTGACAAGGATACTGAACATGGATGCAAAACATTCCTAGGTGAATTAATTATAACTCGCCTTGTAAAATAAATCAAACATATACTGTATGCAAGATGATAAAATTCTAAATATCGTCTCAAAATCCTAAATGGGCTATTCACTAAATGTTAGATGCATGGTTATGGTTCAACATCTAGTGAAAACATAGTAGCACTTAAAGTAATTAAGGAGAATACAAAAACTTTTCATACAAAACAAATCCATGCAAGACTATCTTTTCATAAGTTAACAAACACAATATCAACTCACAGGGATATGCTGTCTGAAAAATTGTACGCCAATAACTACAGCCTAGATACCTACCTGACATGAGTTTGGCAAAGAGGCTGGGGCAGGTACTAGGGATGGGGAGGGTGAGTTTGTTCACTGCCACGCCGTACGCCACCCCCAGGGCATCTATGCCCTTGTACGGCGTCTCACCAGTCAGTAACTCCCATAGGACTACACCATAGCTGGAAAAGAAGACAATATGTATTGTTGTAATGTGTCCAACCCTTGACTCATGCCAGGGCTGAAGACAACATGCAAGCAGAGTGGTACTCGGTTAAATCAATATCATTGTCTGTTTTTGACAGATGCCAATATCCCAACCATACACCAATGCAAAGCCATATGCCTTCTTTGAGAAAACAATCACTACTTCAATTTCAAATTGGAAATTCTCCAGATCTCGCATACAATACAGATATATTTAGTATACTGTTGGATGAGCTTTCGTTATTTTTTAGTTAGCCATGAAAATAACATGAGCAGATGACAAATTCAATTGAACGGTACATGAAAACTTACATTACATTGACTAAAATCAATTTACTGCTAGTGCTCTAAAAATCTATCCATACAAATGTAAAAGTTTGAAATAATTTCTGTTCAAATAAATTTAACTTATATCTATATATAGAAGTCCCATTTTCTTTTTTTCTAATCATCATTAATTTCTTCTACCCTAATTAAAGTGTTGCCTATAATCTAATAGCTCCAAAGTATTGGGAAATAATCAAAATTAAATCAAGTAATTACAGCACTGCATATGTGTCTCAAGTCAGTCACAATTTGTTAAGATATTTGGATGTACATTTCAGGTATGAGTATTCTCATTATGCACTCACAACATCGATTTCAGCCACAGGCATAGCATGTTTTATATCTGTGATTGTGTATACACATACATATAGTGAACCTATAAAATATAAATGAATTCACCAAACTTCTACAAAACACCAGTATCATTTTATCGGATATTTTACAGAATGCTCAGGATCTGTTGAAATGTTCTAGTCATGCTTAAAATCAACTTTATATAAATATTAAACCATTATAAAATGACAATAAGGTTTTTATCATAGAATCGTCAATGTCTGTGGTTAGGAAAGTGGTCAGGCTGCCATAAACTTTCAAGTTAATTAATTAACTTTAAGTTTATATTTTTTGAAATCCTTATCCCAGCTTCAGGAGACATTTTTAAACATCATAACATCCCTGTATCTACACATACCGCATCAACTTTTTGTAACTAAAACCCATCAATCAAAAGTTAGCACCTTAACCTGGTGATTTCAGCCCATTGGGCCTCTTGGAATTTTCCAAATAGAGCATTGTCTTCCATAAAATGATTGTTCAGACCCATCACAACACTGTCACATAAATATATTATCATCCTATATAGCTAATGTAGAAATCAATGTCAGTTGTTACGGATAACAGTATTTCAACACTTGCACCAAGCCTTAACCTGGATTTCTGGCGCCGATGGCAATGTCAGGGATATTCTATAAGTCCCTCATCTCTTGATCTTCACCAAATTACGGATGAAAGGCAGTTTGAATGTGACATTATCATCATAGACCAAGAGAAGCCTACAGTGGACCCTCGATAATCCAGACACCTTCGTTCCCAGCCGAAAACCTTCGTTCCCAGCTGAAACTGTCCGACTTGCGAGTTTTCCGGACTGCAGAATTCTGTGTTCTTAGTCAATTAAATTGTCACGTACGAAATAGTCCCCTTAACCTTGTAATCGACGATAGACTTTTATGTTATATATGTATGTGTATTATAATAATACTTCGTGTGTTATGTTTTATATGTGTTTTTTTTATATTAGTATGTTAAGAATATTAAATAAACATATTTCTTTTTCAAAATACAAAACTGAAAGCCATCGTTAATGGTGTACTATGTATGCATAATAGCTACGTATCACACTCTTGATATGTCGTAAGGGAAATTATGTTTCAAAATGCCTAACCAAGGATCAATATCATCTACGTTCTTGGCATAAAAAACTATGATAACAAATAGTTGTGAATATTTTAAGAACTATCATTATTGTTATTTTGTATATTGTGTGCTATTATTGACCATTTTCACAAGTATTTGCTTTCTACGTGTGTAACAACCACGCGCCAGGGCCCGTTCACGTCTAACTTCGTGCACAATGTCACACACGTGTAAATGGCTTGTGCCGTAGTCTTTATATCTTATACCATAGACGATAATGTTAATATATAGCTCTGGCAATTTATCTTTTTAGTTGTGAAAAGACATTTCTAATGCATGTAGGTGTCACAGATACTTAATACTTCCTTTTTGTTGATATGCTGGTACTTCAATGATGTTTTACTTTTAGAATAAATTTAGTTTGGAATTTCCCATTTTTATAACGAAAATGGTAGGTTGAGTTTTAAAATGATACGATATACAGCATGTTTACATATCAATAATCGATACACTGATGAAAACCGATACGTAATATCGATATATTGATCCAGCCCTACTAACACATATATATATAGGAGGTGGATAGCTATAGTAAAACATCTTATTTGAGGTCCCCCCCCACCTACCTCCAGACATCACTACTCTTGGAGAATGTGGAGGTTTTGATCACTTCAGGAGCCATCCAGGCATAGGTACCAGCAGCAGACATACGAGTTGTTCTCGATACTTCTCTTGCTAATCCAAAATCTGTAATCTTCAAAGTTTTCTTCTCCAAAGAATCACTAAGAATCTTTTCTTTTAAGAGTACTGAAAAGAACAACAAAGTTGTTATTTAACATCATATATTAAGAATCCTAAAATGATATATATACTTACAGGGAAGAACATTCAAGAACTTTATACCAATTCAATAAAGCTAAATGCAATATAATATAATACAACCACTTTTTTTTAGCTCTTTCAATTTGACCCTGCACATATATAAGAGAGGTCCATTTGTACAATTTTCAATCTATCAACTTATATGCCTATTATAACATACCAAATATATACAGCATTATATTTATATATCGATTCATATTTTAGAAAAGTCATTCTTTATAGCATTAGGATTTGGTGAGATGATAATTTCACTGGTCATGATCATGGGCTAATTAAGAAGCATAATAAATAACTTCTCATGAATCATAAATCACCAAAATGTCAGTGCTTTTCCTCGGTATTTTGGGAAATTGCCACCTGGTGAAAAATGGGAAATTTTGTGCGATAAAAGTATACGTAGGAAATGAAAAATTGAAACGGTGTTTATGGAAATTTTGGAAAAGGTAAAAATAGACAATTATGCTTCTCTAAGAATCAAGTGTAAGAATGGATACTAAAATACGATGTTCAGACTTGTGATTTCCGGAATTTTTTAGTTTTGTTGCACAAAATATGCATCAACTCACTGATTTGGGAAATTAAGACATAGATTTGGGAAAAAATAATAAGAAATACAATTGGGAATGAGGCCTTATTTTAGCCCCAAATATATAGGCAGGAAAAACACTGAATGTAGTCAATGTACATATATCATATCTTATTACGTATACCAATACACTGAGTCATGCTAACCATGCATACATATTTTATTTATTCATCAAACAAAAAGCACAGAGATCAACAATGAAAGCAACACTAACATCTTCCCCAGTTCTAACACTCCCAGTCAATGACCTAGTTCTCATGCACTGTGTGTGTATATATATATATATATATATATATATATATATAATACATAGGCTATTCCCAAAGCTAAAAAGACTTTTCATGATCATCACACAAACTTATCTACATATCCTGATCATGATCAGCAAGAGTTTATAGACATGGGAACAAACCCACACTGTCCAATTATGAAATGTCTTTATCTAATCCAACTAAGTAGCAAGATTTGGATCCAATAACGATCCATGTATTTGTACTTCTTTAGTTTTAAATTTATATTATAATTATATATAGTTTATAATAATATAACATGTACATTGCCCTGGTGCCTACATCCACGATCTAAAAGCTTAAGATAGTCTAGCTTTTTTATTCATGATCTAAAAGCTTACACTGAAAGAAATGACTTAATTTAACAAATTATAATAACTAGAGTACTTCATCTTGTGTATAACTGGTGTAAGAGTAAGACCTGCACATGTACTGTAGACCACTACTATACCTCAGAGCATGCTCCCATATGTTTAACTCCATACATGTAGAATGATCATATACCCCCGTAGTAAGAATTTTCAAATTTGATGATAATTAGGAGAGTGTAAACTTGTATTTCTGATTATATTGATGGGAAATGATCTGTGTATGTAACTTTAACCAATCTGAAAGCAAATCGTGACATCTTGGAAATTATCATCAGCATCAATTCGAACTTTTTAATTAAAATTTCTTCACAACTTTGTTGAAATAATATATCAAAGTAGGGAAATAAAAGTTTACAGGCTTTATTGTTTCTTTCAATAATATTTTGATATTACTTTACAAGATTGAAATAATTACTGATGTTGTTGGTAAAAGACATCATTCAGGGTCTAAACTTAATTAAAAGTGAATTTTACCATATGATTGTGAATGAAAATATTGAATGAGTTTGGGAAAATACAGACCTATGTGTGCTATTTCAATTTTTCAATTGGAAATTAAATGGTTCCTTCTACTGGAACCTATAATAAAGGCCTGGCAAAAACCCTGGCTATTTACATATTTACAAAGAATACATAGCTATATATAACAAAATAGTAAATAAATGCTGCTTTAGCTACAGGGAGTTAATATAATCAATCGAGTAGTGCTACACCCTCAGTTGTAGAAACTTGAGACTACTGTATGTGGTTGTACCTACTTACATTGAGTCAGTACATGCATATTGTGTACACCCATCACTAGTTACTTCTACTTAACAATCAGGGGTGTTGCTCTTTCCCAAGATAACATTCTATATATACCATGTGCACCAATCTGTTGCTATCACTAAGAAATGAGGTAAACTTTATCCACAAAAAAGATTCAGCTGTTTTCCCAATTAGGGCATATACGAATCAATTTGGGTACACTGACATTAATTATTACTCTATATATGCACCTATAATAACAGCTGTAGAACTTTATTTTCAAAAACATACTTCACAAATCTATTATGTGATTGGCCTAATTAGTTTAAATCTCCTTCTCTGAGTCTGTGCAAAATTTAATTTTATCAAATTTGCTCATAATGAGCTACGAGGGGTTCTGAAGAAGACAAAAATGTTAGGCCTAAATACGGAGGTGATAAACTGCGGGGCAATACAACATGTAGTGACTGTGTAGGATATACCCAGGCCATGCATACTCAATACAGCATATACTAAGTGAAATTAAATAATTCTCATTTTAAACAAAACCAGTACTCTTTTAAGTTTATTAAATGAAATCCCTCAAATTCACTACTGTATCATAATGAGGAAAAACGGTATAAAGCTAGTATATTAATAATCCGAAATAAAAGGCCAAAATAAATTCAAAGTAAAATCAAAATCATTTCTATGGAATATATATTCAGCCACTATAGGGCCTTCTTCAGTCCGAAATAACACTAACACAACGTGTTCGTCTTCATGTTTGTTTACATCTATTGTGTGCAGGTACGAAATGTCTCGGCCCGTTTGATGTATACGGCGGGTTATTTCGACCCAACATGCTATGTGCACTTAATCAACCCCAGTGTTTAAACGATGGTTATAACCGCAAGATACTTTATCAGATAGACTTGTGTAGCCATAAACATAACACTGACGTATGAAAAGGGGATATTATATGCAATAACATGCACGGTCGAAATGTCAGACATACCAGCTTTTCGAGGTGGCAATCGAAAGAAAAGTTTGACAATCGACTAAGGGTATGTTATTGATTTGAGACAACTCGTACCTCACACTATTCTGTAGACATAGTGCCTATTACATCAAATCTAATAAAATAAAACACAGATTCCCATTATCATTACGTTTGATAAAAAGGATCAGAGAAAATCCCACTAGGGGCCACGTCCACGTGATCCTTGATAAAGACCAGTCAAATTGCTGCCCCCAAAACTTTCACACCTAAGGTCATCTCGCCCCAAGAGAACAACATAGCTTACCGTATATGTATACTGGGACGAAATGTTGTTTACACTTGATGCAGCAAGGTGCAGAACCTACACGTGGTCGTGAGTACACGTGGTATAAAGGTCACCTGAACATGACATGACCCCCCATGGGACGCTGTCAGATCCTCTAATCACCGGAGTGGTCATAAAGATCTGTATTTTAATCAGATTTCCTATCACATATTGCTATTCACAGTCGTGGTTCCCTAGTGACCACCAATCTCTCTACGGCAGGTTGCTCCCATTCTGACTTAGAATTGAGGAGCTTGTCAGCAACTGATCCGTGTATAGCGACCGCCTCTGAAACTTGTCGTTCGAGTGGCTTGGAGAAGGTCTTGAGGTCACTACTGTATAGTTGTTAAATTTTGCGGGTGTAAAATTTCAGGATTTACTATTTCTGACTTACTCTCATTTCACGGGGGCTTATTTTCGCGAATTATCTTTCTAGCGTTTTATAGTCCCATTCTTATTGACCATAATTTTGATCAATTTCGCGAGGTCTTAAATTTCGCAATCTTTTGATGGGCCTGCAAATTTAGCGCAATTAAAACCCCAACAAATTTTAGCAACTATACAATAATCTACGAATCCTCAAACTTTCTTGTGTTTTCTCTGATACTCTTTTTCCTCTCCTTTTTAGATTAATTAATTCCATCTTGTTCAGTCTTTTATTGTTCATTTTCAAAGATGCAAAATGCTTATGCTACTCGCACAATATTTCAAACGTTACATTACATATCTGTGAGGCAGATCAAATATTTTCGAGACTCCTCAGGAGTTTACGTCTTCATGGAGTTCCGAAACCATTCACATTTTCACAAATATGATAAATAAGTTGTTTCCGTTTTACATTTCTCTTTTTTTTCATCACGAGTATTGAATAAATATTGATTGAAGAAAAACATTTTACATAATAACAGGGAAACAACTTGTTAATGTTTTCACTTGTCCGTCAGCAATCTATAGCCTGGTATCAGGCTAGCAGACAAGTATAATATCGAACCCTCCAGTATTTATCATTTCATTATACTGGTATGGTATCGTACCGTTTTATTCTGAACAGTACTAGTATCAAACCCTTACAGCATGGTTTTCAAATGCTGTTTATGCATATACAATTATGTAGATTCACTGTGAATCACACAGTGTGTTTTCCTTTCGCAATCAATTATTAGCATTGTTGTTGCTTATTCAAATCAATCATTGTCGAAAATCGTTTCAACACGAATTTGGATAAAACCATGTTCTCCAACCATTAGCTTTAACAGCTATTAAATAATTTCTATAACTAGACTAATACTAAATGTACATAGTACAGAACATCCCTGATACTCCAGGGGTCCGTCGGTCTGATCACTTACGATCTCTACATCCCTGGACTATCTCATAATAAAACTGGATGCAACAGCTACAGAACAGGTAATTTTAGTCCTTTGATGCACATCAAAAGAGGCATATAACAGTACACTGGTTGACTGCACTTTATATATATTTTTCAAAGGTACTATAGCTTAAATGTTATGGGTTTCGATACTTTGACTAATTTTTTTCTTTATAGCTGTTGAAATTTACCAAATCATTTTGCTTGATATTTTGACCTGGTTTTATTTAAAGATGCTCCACCGCCAACGAATGGTATTTTTTCACTATCAAAAACAGGAGCAGACGATTAAGTATTTTTCTTCAGTTACAAAAAATACTTACTTTACACCATTACCACCATTGAAAAGTTTGAGCTTCTAATTTTACTTCAAGTTAAAAATATAAAAAAATATTTAATTGCATCCCGAAAAAATTCCTTGGCTATATATCCTATATGGAATGAAGTACTGATTGTGCACGCATCAAAGGCGAAATAAATTATTTTATATTAATTTTTGTGTTAATTAGGCATATATATACACGATTAAACACCAATTATTGTTCAAATGATGAATATCATTTATGATCTGTCGGCGGTGGTGCATCTTTAATAAAATGCATGACATAGTAATTTTACATCACTTTATAAATTATACTTACTATTGCTAGATTTGAGGTCACGATGTATTAGAGGGATAGGTGATTCTTCATGAAGATAATGCATCCCCTTAGCAATTTGTACAGCCCAATCCACTAGAATATCAGGAGGTATCCTTCGTCCATTTAGCACCCTGTTCAGAGAACCTCCCTCCGCAAATTCCATTACTAAACACAAATTCGGTTCTTTCAGACATACTCCTTTCAGTGCTGCTATGTTTGTATGATCTAAGAACCAAAACACTGTAGCTTCCTGACGGACACTTTCAACTGTAGCACTTATGGGTTCATCTGGATCTTGACGAGCTGCTTTCACAGCAACTGTCTCCCCTTTCCAGACACCCCTGTAAACTTTTCCAAACCCCCCAACTCCAATAACTTCCTCCAGCTGCAATTCATTGAAATCAATTGCAATGTCGGGCGGGATAGTATGTTCAATACGATAATTGTTCGTGACAAAGTTGCTTGGAAATATACCAACATGGTTGTCAACCCTGCCAGTCCACCAGCCTTCATCTCCCGATATGTGTTTATCGGTCGACAAAACTTCAACCGTGATCCCTCTTCTGAGCGTCAACTCATCTTCGCGTTTAGCTTCATAGTCGAATACGGCAGTCCAGAGACCAGAACCGTTTTCGATCGATCTTCTATTAAACTTTTTATCATGATGTGATGCCATCGAATCTGGCACCGAGGATAATGCACTAGGCATTAGACAATGCCGTGCCTTTGTCTCCTCTCGGCTCCTTTACGGAAAACACCAGTTTTGTTGGTGTTATGGCAGGGGTAGGTTCCAACATGCAAATATTCGATGTTTTGGTCGAACAGCACTCCCCTTAAATTAGCCATAAGAATATAGTAAATAAAATACGGATGGGCTAAACTATAACATAATTACGTGTAACCTGGCATTGTTTGTTTGTCATGGTAAGAAATGGGTCTTTTTGGGTAGATTTTCCCATCTTTTCACACCTTTGTCTATCTCTCAAGTTTGACGAGCCGCCATGTTCATGTACTTTGACCTTGAGGCCATTAGCAGGGTGCGGTATTTGCGATTTGATTGGTTAAAAATAAATATGTTTGAAGAAAAATATATAATGTTATATATATCTGACTAGGATAAAATAATATAGATTTATTAAGCAATAGTATTTTTCATTTTAAGAGTTTTTGCACATATTTCTTCGACCATGTTCACATGAGAGGTCAAAAATCCAAGATGGCTGCGCCCATCAGAGTGCTTTGGAACACTTCAAGGCGGTTGTTTTTAGACAAATGTAACATTTCATCGGTATGTATTGTGAAGGAAGCGTTAGTTCTTCTAAGAAATCAATCTTTGTAACTTTTTTATTACAAACATTCCCATACAAAATGGTGCAATTCCGCTACATCCCAATAACTCGACTTTCTGACTTGATGGGGACGAATGCAGGAATGGTTCTCTGGACATTTTGGAACACTGTCACATTTTTAGTGAAATTCATTATGAAGATAAGTTTTTTCTCACAACAGGAAAAAAAAAAGAAATCTACCAATATGTAATGTACTAGGCCTAATGTCATAAAT
The DNA here is from genome assembly GCA_004382745.1 of Argopecten irradians irradians. NCBI lineage: Eukaryota > Metazoa > Mollusca > Bivalvia > Pectinida > Pectinidae > Argopecten > Argopecten irradians. The sequence goes on from SAYR01030304.1 coordinate 95,414, forward strand.
TCTTCTATTGACGATTAGGTTATGATTTTGTGATCAATATCAGAAACGTATATCCTAATCCCATACATGCCATATTTTTCTAGGGGTGGTGAGGGAGATTGATAACCATTTTGAGGGATTTTGGTCTGAAAAGAGGGAGGTATACGCGCGACATATATGAATAAATTAAATATCTGCTTTTTTATGATGAAATTCTGCATTCATATTGAATTTTACTGAAATAAAGGAATGTGTGGTTTTGCAAAAGTAGTCACATCCCTATATACACCCAGTTCTGGAGCAGTTTTATTGTTCGAAATATTAGACTGGGCTTTTTAATAATCTTTCACAATAACGGATAATTAACTTAGATAAAGTTCTTACATTTACAAGCACTAAATTAAAAAAAAAACAGAATCGTTACAGTAGTGTTCAAAATGTAATTTAATCTGAGAGAGAAAAAAAAGTAAATTTCTTTTTAATTTTATTTATTTAAATTCAGTTACTACTGATAATTTTTCATAATTAATATATTTTTTTCTAAAAATAAATTCACACAGAAATTCTAAAAAAATATTACTTTTTCCATTTTTAAAAACGTGGTTATTAGGAAATCCGGAAATTCTATAAAATCCTGATCATCTATTACAATTACCCAAAATGGCGGCCATTACGATTGCAAAGTTTGTGACATCCAGCAAATACAGATAGGCCTATTTAACATTAAAAACGTGAGTAAATCATTCACAGTTGTAAGCAGTATTTGTTTTGTTGTAATGCTCACTAGCTGTAGTCATAAAATTTATTGAAAGGCCAGCTGATTGTTTTCTAGGCAGCCGATCGGCTGCTTGACTTCAGTTTACGTAATACACAGACGTGAGTGAAAGTGACACCACAAGCCAAGGTGGAAATAGCCCAAGGCTGCTAATTAGGGCCACTTGGGTGTTGGTCAGGGGGTCAGGGAGTGGTTACTCTCGTGCTAAAATTAACCTAGCATGTACACAAATGTGGCAACGAAAATAAAACGGAGGGGTTTATAGAAATCGGGAATTTAGACTCTCCTGCCGGGAGACAATAAAAGGCTTTAAAATACGGGAGGTTTTGTCTCACGCCGGGAGGTATGGCATGTATGTAATCCAATAATATTAGATCTCGATATTGAGAAACTTCTGATGTGCAATATCGAGATCTAATGCCCGAACCCTATACGAGTCTTCGCAAGTTCCGCCCTCGAATTAGAGCGGAACTTTGACGCTTAATTACCAAGTGAAAAACTTACCAGAATGTCAAAAAACATGTATATCGTGAATCAGTAGTTATCCATGAACACGACCTGGTATAAGAATAGGTATGACATAACATTAATCCACGGAATAATCACACATTTAAGAGCAGACCCATAGCATCGCTGTATAATCTAGGTTAATTCCTATTCAAATTTTCGTCACTTCCGGTTTATCAAATTATAGTACAGTGAATCAAATGGAAAGATAATATTCACTGGTAGCCCTGTTCTGTTAATTTTCGTTCTTAAACTGTTATTTTAACCATATTCGTGATTTGTTAAATATTTATGTTGGTTATATCTGTTTTACTGTTATTATCAAAATTTTAGTTATCTTTAACTAAAAGTATGTTATTATTTTCTAGCACACGTTATATTTTTGCTGCTGTGTTATCTCTATCTTTGCATGCGTTTGTCTTTTTTAAATGATGTTAGATTTAGTGGCTGATGTTATTATTTATTTTGCATTGTTATTCATTTCATTTCACGTGTTAGTGTCAGCAATGATTGTTAATGATTTTGTTTCCCATGTTATTGCCAGAATATTACATGATTTTTATGTGAAACTTTGTTAGCATCAACAGAACATGTGATTATTTACGTGACCACGTTACGAGTATGGTTGGAAACGTTATTTTTTTTTTAAGCGTTATTTTTTTCGTGGAAATACCACTGCCTATTGTTCTCATTGACCCCCTACGGCGACAGCGCAGTGAGCCGGCGGGCGAGCTTCGCTAGTGTGTTGACCACTCACCCATAACGAGAGCACGGCTCCCAATATATAGTCGACTGGCGGTATCGCTGTCACTGTATCGCTACCGTATCGCATGTGCTGTGCAACTGAACATGGAATATATATAGTTTTCAGTTACTATATTTACAGTTCTTTTTCTCCAAAGTTTGTATTCACTGTATAAATTTATTGAAAATTCCTTACATATTAGGGTTGTGTTGGAATCGGCAAGGACGTTTAAATCCTTGGAATCGGTCATAGTTTAACTACACTGTACAAAGATTTGATGTTTTTTAACATATTGTGTTTTTCAAGTTTATTGATTATTACGTTATAAACATAATATATAGATATGTTTCTGATAACGTACGTAATCTGTTTTGATTAACGAAATTGTGTACATTTCTTGAATGGTTAATTATCAAAATTATTTGTCGAAGTTATGCATATTATGGAATCTGTTTTGATTAACGAAATTGTGTACATTTCTTGAATGGCTGATTTATATATATCACAACATTATTTGAGGTATATTTTGGAACAAGTGCTATATATTCAAAATGAACATTACAAAATCTACTATACCGATGGTAATTCTATATGATATGTCGTATCGTACAGGGAAGACACAAATAAATATCAAATGCACATCCCTTGAATACAGTTACAATACGCATGATGCAATCTGACATGCATTTATTTAATTAAATACACTGTGTTGTATGTTTTGTCTACGTTATGAAAAGTGAAATATATATTCAAGTTCATGCTAAAATCACTGTCAAAACAAACTCCATTGTATCCGACTTGCTACGCGCAGGGACATGTAACCTGCGCAGCGACCCGTGAAAATTGCCTGCGGGTCAAGCAGTCGTGGATCTTTTATTTTCGTCAAGTATTATTATCTACGCTAGAAGGCCGTTACCATTAATTTGTATGTACTGTTTGGAATCGGCTTGTTAACTTAAGCCATTCACTTTTAACTTCAACAAAGATTTTTTGAAAAATGGTACCATGACATAGAGTCATCTAGCTAAGGGAAAACTATACTCTACTATCAAAGAATATGTGTCACGATAAAATGAGGTGTGTTCTCCTTTCAGGACAGTCGGAGTCATTAGTTGCCGGACACCTAGATATCCGCATTTCGGTGTCAGGACATGTATTGTGGTAACGAGACTTATTTGGTGCGTGACGTAATCAACCCTATCCGAGGCAGCGCAGCTCATCACTATCAATGCTTGCATACGGCGCTCGACACACCTACCTGTGATTTTCAAAAACGTATTTTCAGCTATTGGAGATTGTTGCTACGTTTCTCTGATTGTTTTTAATTATTAAATAGCATTGTCGTGAACTTTCGTTTTCTTATAAAATGTTAAGCAATGCGGGACGAAAGCGTAATTGTGAGAACCGCGATGAACAACGTAACCCTGTACAATTTCACTTGGATGCGGAGGCTGGTGGATAATTATGTATATTTAATGAGGGTAAAACTTTCATGTAGATTTCTTACTTTTTTCAATGATTTATACATTCTTTCTAAAGACTGTAGTAAAAAGTAACACATACTTGTATTCATCTTAGCGATTAACATTTTCCTGCATATTTAATTCTCCCTTTCTCTTTCTTTCTTTCTCTCCCTCCCTCTCTGAGTGACAGGTCACAGCACTTACAGGTTCTCGCCATGTCTGCTAGTGTGATTATCCTGTTCAGACTGGAATTTACACTAGACCTATACACGGTGGAGAAGGTTAATGGAATCGTGATGCGCCCTGACTTACGAGTCTCGACTTACGGGGCGCTTATATTTCATTGTATTTAGGCGGCACTAGTAGGAGCACGAAGCGATAAAATGGCCGACAATAATTGTATATACTTTATAGACAAAGATATTGAAAGGGAACATTAACATTGAAAGTTGCTAGTAGACGTAAAAAAAATCTCTTTATGAGTTGCAAATTGGTTGAAATCTTAGCGAAGTACGGGATTAGCTGGACGGGTGGTTACGTTATGTATAGTAATCTTCAGAATGTGCACACAAGTCATCTACAAGTATTTAAACCAGAGACTTAAAGGATTTGTGCAGTAAAAAATAATAATTTCATTTTATGCTGGAAATGGCTTTATCAGACTGTGTAGAAACCTCTCCGTGCCGCGCGCGACCGGAATAACTTGTAAACCGCCGATATCGAGGTCAAATTTTCTGACCACCCGATCATGCATATTTTAATTTCTAGCTCTAGAACGTGTGAAGTCATAATAGTCTGTGGCTTATAGCTGTACTATAACTGATGTGCTATCACTTACATCGACGGTCACAGGAAAAGCCGATCAAAGATTTTTTTATGATTACTTTTGAGTGAAGTTAATCGTACAATAACGTTGGCTCTGATATAAATAACTAAAAGAGTGAAATTCGATGTTTCGAATACTTTAATTTATGCTCTAATAGCAGGTATCTTCCTGTAATTATGAAGGAAAATCCACACAGAAATAAAAGTTTCAGATTTTTTGTCGAGGAGTTCAGCAACGAATAAGCTTTAATTAGATAACATTTTCTTGTAGTCTGTATTTTTGATACATTGTGAATTGCAAAGTTTGTGACTGTAAAATGAAATTTACATCATTACAAACATTGTGTTGTGTGTTGCTAACCGAATAAATCGAGATACATTTATTGCAATACCGTAAAACGTTTCAACATGTGGTAGAAAGAATTTACTTTTGATATTATAAAAGATCATATAATTTAGATATTAAGCAAAACAAACTATTTTTTTCAGACCGTGTGGTCGCTTTCAATTTTTAATCGATATACGAGTAGATACACCGATATTATAGATATATAATTAGCCATGCCTTTGGTTTGATGGTTATGTAATACCTTGACCAGGATAATGTTTACCTGTACACGCCGCCATTCATCGAACTCGCCTGCAATTACCTGGCCGCGGGCAATTTGCTATTCAGTGGACTATATCGGGTATTTGCTATTGTCTTACTGTCAATCAGGTTAGGACATCCGTTAATTGGATTGTGATTTGAATTATGGAAACCCCGTACATCTATGCTCTAGGTTTTTTATTGTCACCTCCATTTTTAAAATGAAGATGTAAAAGCAAATGGAAATAAAATATACCTGATCATACCTAGGAATATATATTACATACACATATATATATATGTCGTACACAGGTAAAACAAAAATGGAAAGTAACTTATTCAGAAACAAAAATGGTTCTCAGAACTATTTCAACTAAAGATTTAACCTAGAATTATTCCAGTCTAGTACTGTAATTGCGGAATCGTCGCATATAGCAATCTTCCGTAATTTCTAAGGTATTAGTAAAAATTCTAAGCATGTATTTTCACAGTTTCGAATCTAAATGTACATGTATAGTCATACAAGAAGGGTTACAACATTATGTCACTAAATCACACTAAATATACTTATCTAAACATCACTTAGTATATTTCTAAAAATGTACAAGATATTATATCTATTTATAATCCCTGTATAATCCCTGTATACAGGTAATTTCAATTTTCATTTGAACACTTTATGTGGTTACTTTTTGGATGATACGATAAATGTTCATATATCATACTATTAAATCTCGGTATGATATACAAAACGGTCGACAATGAATATACTATTTTAAGGATTTAGTGTAATTTTGAAATAATAAATTTATAAAATCTACATTTAAACTGTAATTAAGGAACATATATCAGAAATACCATTGATGTATTTCTGCGTTTTAGTAAATGTTATGGATAAAGTTTCAAAGGCAACAATATAGATATACATATAATTTTCAGTATAAGTTCGGTACTGTTACTCCAATATCACATAACTGATAACCGTCCACATTTTATTTTTACTCAAAACTGTGCTGTGTTTGCATCGTTATGGCAGAAGTTTGAAATAAAAACATGGATTCTAGATATATTCATGCTAAGTTTTGGAATTTTAGTGTTACGTTATACTGTTTTTTTATTACACTGAAATTCACATCATAGCTATCTAAATCTCAGTCCAGACTGATCCGAACATCATTTTGATATCGCTATCAAATTGGACTGATTACCTAATCGTAAGAAAGATATAAAAGTTATAAATCCTTAAAATAGTATACTCATTGTCGACCGTTTTGTATATCATACCGAGATTTAATAGTATGATATATGAACATTTATCGTATCATCCAAAAAGTAACCACATAAAGTGTTCAAATGAAAATTGAAATTACCTGTATACAGGGATTATAAATAGATATAATATCTTGTACCTTTTTAAAAATATACTAAGTGATATTTAGATAAGTATATTTAGTGTGATAATGTTGTATTCCTTCTTGTATGACTATACATGTTCATTTAGATTCGAAACTGTGAAAATGCATGCTTAGAATTTTTACTAATACCTTAGAAATTACGGAAGATTGCTATATGCGACGATTCCGTAATTACAGTACTAGACTGGAATAATTTTAGGTTAAACCTTTAGTTGAAATAGTTCTTAGAACCATTTTTGTTTCTGAATAAGTCACTTTCCATTTTTGTTTTACCTGTGTACGACATATATATATGTGTATGTAATATATATTCCTAGGTATGATCAGGTATATTTTATTTCCATTTGCTTTTACATCTTCATTTTAAAAATGGAGGTGACAAAAAAAAACCTAGAGCATATATGTACGGGGATTCCATAATTCAAATCACAATCCAATTAACGGATGTCCTAACCTGATTGACAGTAAGACATTAGCAAATACCCGATATAGTCCACTGAATAGCAAATTGCCCGCGGCCAGGTAATTGCAGGTGAGTTCGATGAATGGCGGCGTGTACAGGTAAACAACATCCTGGTCATGGTATTACATAACCATCAAACCAAAGGCATGGCTAATTATATATCTATAATATCGGTGTATCTACTCGTATATCGATTAAAAATTGAAAGCGACCGCACGGTCTGAAAAAATAGTTTGTTTTGCTTAATATCTCAATTACATGATCTTTTATAACATCAAAAGTAAATTCTTTCTACCACATGTTGAAACGTTTTACGGTATTGCAATAAATGTATCTTGATTTATTCGGTTAGCAACACACAACACAATGTTTGTAATGATCAAACATCGGTGTTTACGTATGTCAAGCATCATATCTTTGATGCTCTAATCAAGGATTTCTTAAATTGTAACGTAAAATTTCATTTTACAGTCACAAACTTTGCAATTCACAATGTATCAAAGATACAGACTACAGGAAAATGTTATCTAATTAAAGCTCATTCGTTGCTGAACTCCTCGACAAAAAACTTGAAACTTTTTTTTCTGTGTGGATTTTCTTTCATAATTACAGGAAGATACCTGCTATTAGAGCATAAATTAAAGTATTTGAAACATCGAATTTCATTTTTGTAGTTATTTATATTACAGCCAACGTTATTGTACGATTAACTGCACTCAAAAGTAATCATAAAAAAAATCTTTGATCGGTTTTTCCTGTGACCGTCGATGTAAGTGATAGCACATCAGTTATAGTACAGCTATAAGCCACGGACTATTGTGACTTCACACGGTCTAGAGCTAGAAATAAAAATATGCATGATCGGGTGGTCAGAAAATTTGACCTCGATATCGGCGGTTTACAGGTTATTCCGGTCGCGCTCGGCACAGAGAGGTTTCTACACGGTCTGATAAAGCCATAGATGACTTGTGTGCACATTCTGAAGATTACTATACATAACGTAACCACCCGCCCAGCTAATCCCGTACTTCGCTAAGATTTCAACCAATTTGCAACTCATAAAGAGATTTTTTTACGTCTACTAGCAACTTTCAATGTTAATGTTCCCTTTCAATATTTGTCTATAAAGTGTATACAATTATTGTCGGCCATTTTCTCGCTTCGTGCTCCTACTAGTGCCGCCTAAATACAATGAAATATAAGCGCCCCGTAAGTCGAGCCTCGTAAGTCAGGGCGCATCACGATTCCGTTAACCTTCTCCACCGTGTAAAGGTCTAGTGTGAATTCCTGTCTAAACAGGATGATCACACTAGCAGACATGGCGAAAACCTGTAAGTGCTGTGACCTGTCACTCAGAGAGGGAGGGAGAGAAAGAAAGAAAGAGAAAGGGAGAATTAAATATGTAGAAAAATGTTAATCACTAAGATGAATACAAGTATGTGTTACTTTTTACTACAGTCTTTAGAAAGAATGCATAAATCATTGAAAAAAAGTAAGAAATCTACACGAAAGTTTTACCCTCATTAAATATACATAATAATCTACCAGCCTCCGCATCCAAGTGAAATTGTACAGGGTTACGTTGTTCATCGCGGTTCTCACAATTACGCTTTCGTCCCGCATTGCTTAACATTTTATAAGAAAACGAAAGTTCATGACAATGCTATTTAATAATTAAAAAAATCAGAGAAACGTAGCAACAATCCCCAATCGCTGAAAATACGTTTTTGAAAATCACAGGTAGGTGTGTCGAGCGCCGTATGCAAGCATTGATAGTGATGAGCTGCGCTGCCTCGCATAGGGTTGATTACGTCACGCACCAAATAAGTCTCGTTACCACAATACATGTCCTGACACCGAAATGCGGATATCTAGGTGTCCGGCAACTAATGACTCCGACTGTCCTGAAAGGAGAACACACCTCATTTTATCGTGACACATATTCTTTGATAGTAGAGTATAGTTTTCCTTTAGCTAGATGACTCTATGTCATGGTACCATTTTTCAAAAAATCTTTGTTGAAGTTAAAAGTGAATGGCTTAAGTTAACAAGCCGATTCCAAACAGTACATACAAATTAATGGTAACGGCCTTCTAGCGTAGATAATAATACTTGACGAAAATAAAAGATCCACGACTGCTTGACCCGCGGGCAATTTTGACGGGTCGCTGCGCAGGTTACATGTCCCTGCGCGGTAGCAAGTCGGATACAATGGAGTTTGTTTTGACAGTGATTTTAGCATGAACTTGGATATATATTTCACTTTTCATAACGTAGACGAAACGTACAACACAGTGTATTTAATTAAATAAATGCATGTCAGTTTGCATCATGTGTATTGTAACTGTATTCAAGGGACGTGCATTTGATATTTATTTGTGTCTTCCCTGTACGATACGACATATCATATAGAATTACCATCGGTATAGTAGATTTTGTAATGTTCTTTTTGAATATATAGCACTTGTTCCAAAATATGCCTCAAATAATGTTGTGATATATATAAATCAGCCATTCAAGAAATGTACACAATTTCGTTAATGAAAACAGATTCCATAATATGCATAACTTCGACAAATAATTTTGATAATCAGCCATTCAAGAAATGTACACAATTTCGTTAATCAAAACAGATTACGTACGTTATCAGAAGCATATCTATATATTATATTTATAACGTAATAATCAATAAACTTGAAAAACACAATATGTTAAAAAACATCAAATCTTTGTACAGTGTAGTTAAACTATGACCGTTTCCAAGGATTTAAACGTCCTTGCCGATTTCAACACAACCCTAATATGTAAGGAATTTTCAATAAATTTATACAGTGAATGCAAACTTTGGAGAAAAAGAACTGTAAATATAGTAACTGAAAACTATATATATTCCATGTTCAGTTGCACAGCACATGCGATACGGTAGCGATACAGTGACAGCGATACCGCCGGTCGACTATATATTGGGAGCCGTGCTCTCGTTATGGGTGAGTGGTCAACACACTAGCGAAGCTCGCCCGCCAGCTCACTGCTCTGTCGCCGTAGGGGGTCAATGAGAACAATAGGCAGTGGTATTTCCACGAAAAAAATAACGCTTTAAAAAAAAATAACGTTTCCAACGATACTCGTAACGTGGTCACGTAAATAATCACATGTTCTGTTGATGCTAACAAAGTTTCACATAAAAATCACGTAACAATCTGGCAATAACATGGGAAACAAAATCATTAACAATCATTGCTGACACTAACACGTGAAATGAAATGAATAACAATGCAAAATAAATAATAACATCAGCCACTAAATCTAACATCATTTAAAAAAGACAAACGCATGCAAAGATAGAGATAACACAGCAGCAAAAATATAACGTGTGCTAGAAAATAATAACATGCTTTTAGTTAAAGATAACTAAAATTTTGATAATAACAGTAAAACAGATATAACCAACATAAATATTTAACAAATCACGAATATGGTTAAAATAACAGTTTAAGAAAGAAAATTAACAGAACAGGGCTACCAGTGATTAATAATGGTAACCAAGGTTGTTTATATGCACGGTAAAAAAATTATTTTTTATTAGTTCTGATTGATTCTGGAAATATTTAAATCAATTAATGCATTTTAGTCGAAATACTGCAAAATATTTCATAGATAATGATACTTTTACTTTCCGTCACCATTCCGTAATTTGTAACATCCGAGTAAAAATGGCGACCGGGTGGAGGTATAGAAATGTCTAAATTCGGTATAACAGTGCAATAGTGACGTTTTGAATTTTGGATTTAACATGATTTGGGATAATTCTTTCAGGATATAAAAGGTTAGTGTAAACACAACTTGAAATTTTGAATTTATATCGAGTCCATTTCTGCGCCGTGTGAATCCTGCCTCGATTGTTAGAGGTTAGACACGACGTAATGATCAAAAGTGTCTCGTCGTGCTATACCTCTAACATTGTTGGAGTACATATATCCCAACGTGTTGTGTTTACGACGGTCATCAGTTTTCGACGATCAAATACATCCGGGTCAAACGCGACGTCATGGGTCATAATGGGGTCATAGAGGCCACGTTTTTGATGCCAGTGCTATTTAGCATTGCTGTCGTGATTTTTGTTCAGTTAAGATGATTCGTATGATAAGTAGTTCTTACTGTTATCATAAGTTGTTGATAAAACCAAAATTTACATAATTCTTTTGATAACCCCTTTTTAAGACCCATAAAATTATCGTCATAGACCCCCAATCACACACAAAGATATTGTCTGCTTTGTTAACATCGCATGCCATAAATATCACGTGACGGAAGTGGGCAGAGACTCTGTTGGGAAGAAAAACATATGAAAACCCACATACGTCAGATTATAAGCGGCGTACTTGATTTGCAATATCTGATCAATCTATATTGAATAGATATGTATACCATTAAAGACATTCTTTAAGAATATCTATCAGAAATTATACTTATTTTCAGGCTAAGCCAATAGACAAACGACCCTATAATTCAAATTATGATAATGAGGCGTTATCGGACGCCTAATGTCTGCTGTTATGGAAACAAGAAAAACAGCAGAGAAAAATAAGTTATTTATGGTATCAAAACACGACTATTTCAAAAACTCGTTCCTAAATGTTTGAAAATACTTTAAGAGTTATTTTTTCGTGTGTTATCGTTTCAACTCATATAAAGACGCTTATTTTCGATGTGTTTACGACACTTATGGGCCAGCGTAGCCAATAATTGACACATTTAAATGACCGTCGAATTCTGATGACGTAGTACGCATAGGCCAAAGGTAAGCATCGGCGCGTTCGCCGATACAATGCTTCGTTTAATTGATGAAATTTATGAAAGATTGCACAAAAACATTATCAACATACTCCTGAAACATATAATTAACGATTTGAAATTAATATGTTTGGCATCGTGTGTAGAAATCTATTTTGGTCTTCCGCCGTCGAAAACTGATGACACCGGGGTATACATAGAGATTGGAAACTCTAGCTGCGATGACGTACAGTAATGTGCCAAAAGTCTTCGTATTTTTTATTTTTCCCTATATATTCTATGTAATTTTTCATTTTTTTCTTTGATTTTTAGCAGTACGATACCTTGATCAATCAGATGGTGGGTTCTATTCAAATCGCTTGCCGTGTTACCGGTGTTGGTCCGTCGTCCGTTTGTTTTTTTTGTTCTCTCTCTTCTTTATTTTTTTTTTTTTGTTTTTGTTTTTTTTTTTTTTTCAGTTGGCCCGGGTCTTGGATAGTAGTTCTGGCGGCTATATCTCTACCATTTTCGTCCGTCTCTTACCATCATTGTACTAAGGGGCACGGTACTAATTCTAACTTTGTTGATTGTCTTGTTTTTTTGGTGGTTTTTTGTTTATTTTAGTGTTTTTTGTGTTTTTTTTTTTGTTATGTGGCGTTGTTGTCCGTTGGCCGTCCTTGCCGTCCGTTTCCGGTACTTCCGTCCGTTCCGTCCGTCCGTTACAATTTTGTTACCGCTATTTTTCTCTAAAAGTACTGAAGGGATCTTTCTCAAATTTTCATATGTAGGTTCCCCCTAGGACCCTAGTTGTGCATATTGTATTTTGGGACTGATCGGTCAGACAAGATGGCCGGCCAGCAGCCATCTTGGATTTTGATAGTTAAAGTTGTTACCGCTATTTCTCAGAGTAACTGAAGGGATCTTTCTCAAATTTCATATGTAGGTTCCCCTAGCACCCTAGTGTGCATATTAGCATTTTGGGACTGATCGGTCAACAAGATGGCCGATCAGCCGCCATCTTGGATTTTGTAGTTAAGTTTGTTACGGCTATTCTTCAGAAAGTACTGAAGGATCTTCTCAAATTTCATATGTAGGTTCCCCTAAGACCCTAGTAGTTGCATATTGCATTTTGGGACTGATTGGTCAACAAGATGGCCGCCAGGTAGCCATCTTGGGTTTTTGATAGTTAAAGTTTGTTACCGCTATTTCTCAGAAAGCACTGAAGGGATCTTTCTCAAATTTCATATGTAGGTTCCCCTAGGACCCTAGTTGTGCATATTGTATTTGGGACTGATCGGTCAACAAGATGGCCGCCAGGCAGCCATCTTGGATTTGATAGTTAAATTTTTAACCGCTATTTCTCATAAAGTATTGAAGGGATCTTTTCTCAAATTTCATATGTAGGTTCCCCTAGGACCCCAGTTGTGCATATTGCATTTTGGGACTGATCAGTCAACAAAGATGGCCGACGCGGGTGGCCATCTTGGATTTTGATAGTTAAAGTTTTGTTACCAGGCTATTTCTCAGAAAGTATTGAAGGATTGTTCTCAAATTCATATGTAGGTTCCTCTAGGACCCCTAGTTCTGCATATAACATTTTGGGACTGATCGGTCAACCAAGATGGCCGACCAGCAGCCATCTTGGATTTTGATAGTTAAAGTTTTGTTTACGGCTATTTCTCAGAAAGTATTGAAGGGATTTGTCTCAAATTTCATATGTAAGGTTCCCCTAGGACCCTAGTAGTGCATTATTGCATTTTGGGACTGATCAGTCAACAAAGATGGGCGCCAGGTAGCCATCGGATTTTTTGATAGTTAAAGTTTGTTACTGCTATTTCTCAGAAAGCACTGAAGGGATCTTTTTCCAAATTTCATATGTAGGTTTCCCTAGGACCCAAGTTGTGCATATTGCATTTGGGGACTGATCGGTCAACAAAATGGCCGACCGTAGCCATCTTGGATTTTGATAGTTAAAGTTTGTTTTACCGCTATTTCTCAGAAAAGTATTGAGGGATTTGTTCTCAAATATCATGAATGTAGGTTCCTTTAGGACCCTAGTTCTGCCTATTGCATTTTGCGACCACCATCTTGGATTTTGATAGTTTAAAGTTTGAAAAGCAGAAAAAAGATGTGTAAGTTTGAAAAGCAGAGATAAGATCCCTCTTTCATTTGTCAGACATAGATCAATCTTTGGTGGGCGCCAAGATCCCTCTGGGATCTCTTGTTCCTGATCTCATCTATTGGCATATTTTAACAAATTTGGCATACTTGTAGAAAATTATCTACACTTTCAGCTCATAATATTTGTATAATTTTCCGATATTTTGTTTTCAAAATATATATATTTTTTTTTTGTGCACCTCTTAAACTTTTGTCGTCATTTTCTTCTTTATTCTTACCAAAATGGCAAAGTTTTGCGTGGTTATGAAATACGGTTTTCTCAAAAAGTGCATGAAGGAAATTATGTAAATATTATGAGCTGAAAGTGTAGATAATTTTCTACAAGTATGCCAAATTTGATTAAAAACCGCGCCTAGATGAGATCAGGAAAAATCTAAGAAACAAGAGGCCCATGAGCCTTAACGGTCATCTGACTATTAGTACAATACAACGTAGTCATTTAAAGATTTTAGCCTATTTGACCTCTGTGACCTTGATTGAAGGTCAAGGTAATTTATTTGAACAAACTTGATAGCCCTTCATCCCAGCATGCTACATGCTCAATATCAGTACCCTGGGCCTTCTGGTTCTTGAGAAGAAGAAATTTAAAGATTTTAGCCTATTTGACCCCCATGACCTTGAATGAAGGTCAAGGTCATTTATTTGAACAAACTTGGTAGCCCTTCATCCCAGCATGCTACAGGCACAATATCAGTACCCTTGGCCTTCTGGGTCTTGAAAAGAAGTTATTTAAAGATTTTAGCCTTTTTGACCCCCATGACCTTGAATGAAGATCAAGGCCATTCATTTTAACAAATTTGATAGCCCTTCATCCAATCATGTAAAAGGCCCAATATCAGGTCTCTAGGCCTCTTAGTTATTCACAAGAAGTAGTTTAAAGGATTTTAGCCTATTTGACCCCTGTGACCTTATATGAAGGCCAAGGTCCTTCATTCGAACAAGCTTGATAGCCCTTCATCCCAGCATGCTACATGCCAAATATCAGTACCCTGGGCCTTCTGGTTCTTGAGAAGAAGTCGTTTATAGACTTTAGCCTTTTTGACCTCTGTGACCTTGAATGAAGATCAAGGTCATTTATTTGAACAAACTTGGTAGCCTTTCATCCCAGCATCCTACGGGCCCAATATCAGTACCCTGGGCATTCTGGTTCTTGAGAAGAAGTTGTTTAAAGATTTTAGCCTATTTGACCCTCCTGACCTTGAATGAAGGTCAAGGTCATTTATTTGAACAAATTTGGTAGCACTTCATCCCAGCATGCCAGAGGCCCAATATCAGGTCTCTAAACCTCTTCATTATTCAAAAGATGTTGTATAAATGGTTTTAGTCTATTTGACCCCTGTGACCTTGAATGAAGATCAAGGTAATTTATTTGAACAAACTTGGTAGCCTTTCATCCCATCATCCTACGGGCCCAATATGAGTACCCTTGGCCTTCCGGTTATTGAGAAGAAGTTGTTTGAATGAAAAATTTACGCACGGCGCACGACGACGGACGGTGCATGATGACAATATATAGGTCATCCTGACCCTTCGGGTCAGATGACCTAAAAATGTAAAAATACATAGAATATATAGGGAAAAATAAAAATTATGAAGACTTTTGGCACACGGCTGTAGCTCTGAACGACGGACGGAAGATTTCTGACAGATGGTCGTCGTCAGAGCTACAATTCTGTCCCATTGACGGTAGTGTTGCAAAACATCCAGCGGTGAAAATGTTGCATTTCACATGTGTCATGTAATTTTGTAATTAAATTCAACAATATCAAACATTTTAAATATAAAATGATTATTTATTTACCTACCTTCAAGTCTTAAATATGTTATAAAGCACTTTTGAATGGCTCACATCTCCGACACGGCTCACTTGGCCGCCATGATGCTTCTCGTTAGAAAGTCTTTCGCTCCAAATATGGCAACTAGTACCATATATGGAATGACCTACAAATTTTCACTACGAAAGAAATATAATGTCACAAAGTTTTTAACATGAACTTTAAAGATTCTTTTTTCGCCAAATTCTAAATAACACTTACATTTTACTGGCTTTTTAAAACTTTTAAACATATTTTACCTGTTGAATGTTTCATTTCGTCACGGTTTCCAGTTAATCAAACATGGCGGCGTATTTGAACAGAATTATACATGTGCTGAGTTTGCCTTGAATTTTACTACAAAGAGTTGATGAAACATCATAATCGAAAGGTTTTTGAATTGAATATTGATCATAGTTGTCAGAACAATACAGTTACATAAGGATATTACCCGTAAAATATATTTTTATCAGTCTCAAAGTACGCATGTGGATCTCAGCGGGGCTTGCAACACTAGCGGCAATGGGATGGAATTCATACCCTGCCGGGAACCGGAGTGGAGGCAGGGTATGATTATTCGTTCTATGGAAACTCCTTCTTTGTTTATGTTGACAGGCAGAGGGACCTCCAGTTTATAGGCATTTCCCCTTGGCTAACTGCATTTAAGTGTATTCTTTTGAACATGATACTTTTGCATCAACACAAAGTTTAAACATTATATCATGGTTTAATGTGATCAGTTTTCCCAATTGATGTTATTTAATATGATTTTTGAAAGTAAGAAAATGAGCAATTTTACCTGGTTTTTCGAAAATCAGGCATTCAAAACCGGAAGTGCATTTTGTTTTATTAACATATAAGTTAAAATGCTATTTTTCTTTCCAAAATCGTACTCAAACCAGGCCATCTGAAAATTACGTAACTTTTATAACATATCAAAGTTATTCTGCTGTATTTAACTATTTAAGAGTTTATCTAAAAGCCCCTAGGGACATAGAGAGGTACATCTGCCTATCGTAAAATTGGCGAAGTTGCCAATCTCTATGTATATATGTTTCTGTCAATATCAAGCTTAACAGAATGTTCAAGGTGATTTGTCAGTAGGGGTGCAGATGGTTACTGTTGTAGCGGAAAAGACTTTTCCAGAAGGTCATATTTTTTCCGCTACAACAGTAGCTAGGGTGCAGATAGCCCAAGATACTCTGACACTGATACCAAACTAAGTAAGACATTATGATGTCTAGATATGGTGTAGGGCCATGGCAGAGCACACTGTTATATGAAAACGTGGAATTTGCTGACACTGTTTGGTATTGGGGCAGGTTGAGACTGCATATGATGATAATGTCACTAAGTAGGACCAAACAATACAGCAACCCTAGCCTATTTCTAGAAACAACAAGGAATTCGAACAAATTACTATTTCAACCAAATTACAGTCCCTACGAAACACAGAGAAAATCAACTGTCATCGACACTAGATTTAGTATTCATTACAGTTGAAGAACAGATTGTGGACCTGAAATATTCTCCAGGATTAGGAAAAAGTGCATGATCATATTGGAATTCAACTTAAAATTGTTTTCAAGACTGCATCCGCTAAGACCAGCAACCAGACAACACGTCGCAACTTCTTTAAAGGAAATAATGAAGTAATTAAGAGAGACTTGCAAGATAAAGACTGTGAAATACTTAATTCAACTCTAGATCTGGACAAAGCTTGGTACATTGCTGTTATCCTTGAGAAAATTATTGAACATAAGAATGTTGACTAGCAGATGAAATTTATAGATAGTAACATATGTATGGACTATAGACTTAAATATGTTACATCATCATCATATTACTATACCCAACAATGCAAAAGCATGGAATAAGCCTGCAAAAGAAGTTAAGAAGTACCTTACAGTGTTTTTCTTTTTTTATCACAAGAACTGTATATACATTGTATATATTTATTTTATCAAGCAACCGGAAGTCAATTTCTAAGTACGCGTTGTATGTTATGCATTAGTAAAGCAAAGAACTATTAATACATGTACATCTAAACAAGTGACACTTAAAACACTTTTAACAATGTACTTTGAGAGAATCTTGAGCGAATAGTTTAGGAATTTACCAAAGTAATTGTCGTTTCTTGGTGGTAATGTTTTTTAAGCAGTCAGAAATGGAGAAGACGTGGCCTGATACCAAATGGTGGCGGAGAATTCCACATTTTCATATAGCAGTGTGTTTCGGCCCTACATCAGACATCTATTAATCTAGTCATCATGTTTTCTGGTGTCAAAGCCAGAGTATCTCGGGTATAGGGTGCAGAGGCTGTGATGGTGTGAACAGTTTGCAAGACTAGTTCATATAAGGACAAGTCTACATGCCCGGGGAATATGTGCCTTGAAGTCCTGAGTGAGGTGCTTTGTACTGCTGCTACAGGGATCCAGAGCTTTCAAATTCAAATGATAAACATTTTGAATTGTCTTATATTTATCATAGGCAGGGTTCTCACTGAGTTTTTTAACAGATGGTTGAAAATCAATAATAGGTGGTTGGGAGCTGCAGGCCCTGTGGTGGACAATATTTATTTCTGACAAAAATAGCTGGTTGTAAACTAGGAAATAGACGGCTGATTATGCCAGCAACCGGGTTATAACGAGAACCCTGATAGGGATCTGAAAAATAGTTACAGTTAAATATATTTTGCCTATTATTATACAAGTTTTTAACACATTTGATCTGTGAATCTATAGTCTTTCTACCTGAAAATGAGATAGAGATGTCTATTATTTAGTACATATTGGTATTCTGTCTTGCAGATATTTATTATATAATTTAATTCCAGTTCTGTTTAAATTTGTTTTCCAGAAATTTCTATCGACTTCTTCATCAAACCGTTACCAGAATCCCCCACACCTACAATATACAGACTATGAAGTTTCTAAAGAAGACTTCAAGTATGTAAAGAAAATCTTGCCTCCAGATACTATCCCTGAACCTCCAGAAACTAGTGAACCAACACCATCTGGCTGGGTTCCACAGACAGGTATATAAACATTTTCCTGTGAAAGAGTATGATAACCGAGTCTGACTGTCAAGGCTCCACCAAGCATGGTCACAATGTGAAATTAGGATGCTGTAAACCAATTTGTATGCAATTTGACTAATTCACGTACCACATGATACACGATAACGTTTGTGAGGGACTAGTATCTCCAGTGGTGATGGAACATAGCTTTTTGTAATCTTCCCGCTGAAATGACACTAGCACGGCATATCATCTTTTGATGTCATTCCATCAACAATAGAAACAATAGTTCGCACAAACATTATTGGATATCACATGGCACATCAATTATTCAATTCCCATTTGATTTCACATATTTTGGGGCAAATGAAAATTCACCAAAATAGATTGCTAAGAAAATGTTTTTACGTTATATATCTCAGAAAGGATCATTCTCAAATTTCATATGTAGTAAAAGTTTGAAAAGCAGAGAAACGATTCCATTGTCAGACGTAGATCATTTTTTTGCATGCTAAAAATATTTTATTATTTCAGATACTAAAATTTGAAAACTTCATTAAACTTGCTATACTTCCCTTATAGAAAATTGTGCTGGTACTTTAAACTAGTAGGCTATATCCGTATATCTGAGCCGGATGTTTATAAAGTACTACACAAATGCAACAAATAAGCCACCTATGATTATATCCTAAACAGTTAAATATGAGCAATTTGAATAGTTCTAGACAAAAATTGCTTTCCTCCACTGATTTAGCTTTGAATTCAACATTCACTAGACCACCAAAATATACACACAGCAAGCAAGCATTGCACAAACTGCACAAATTCACAAAAATATCAAATGCAACCTCTCTAACTTTTCTTAAGAATTGGTTTAAACCCCCAATTTCAATGCACACTTCGACCAAATTGTCCTTTTAACCTTCTGTTTTTATTTTCAGACAATACTGATAAAAGCTATTGGATTCGTCGCACAAAGAACCACATGCTTCCAGTGTACCTAACAGTAAAGGATGGAGGTACAAACCGGGTCACGACAGTCAAGAAAATAGAAGGCGACATTTGGGTTAGTATCTATTCCGTCTTTGCATACTACAGAGTTACCTCCCATGCAGGTAAGTATCAATTGTTACGTCATTATTTTGTGAGCGCAATTTACCTCGATTTCTCTGAAAAGTATGAAGTAACACACGCAAACCCATCACATGACATGTCACAATAAAATACCTACCGACAAGGGCAGATAACTCTGTAATATGTAAATACAGAATAGTGAACATGCTGTAAATTTTACTGGGGGTTAATTTTTGCTATTTCTTATTTACTAAACTATATGTATGGGAGTTATTTTCCAGATGTAATGCCACACCACAAAGACAAAATTCTCCCTTTATAGGTCATCTGACCCAAAGGATCAAGATGACTTGTTGTTATCGTGCACCATCCGTCGTCGTGGGCCGTGCATAAACTTTTCATTTAAATAGCTACAAGTCAAAAAGTTTTTAATGGATTTTTACCAAATTTGGCCGGAAACTTTTTTTAGGGGAAGGGGAACAGATTTTGTATAAATGGTGACTCTGACCCCCCTGGGGCCTGAGGAGCAGGGCCCAATAGGGGAAATAGAGGAAAATTCCTTCAAAACGCTACTTGTCATGAAGTCTTATTGGATTTTTAGGTCACCTGAGACGAAGTCTCAAGTGACCTATTCTAATCGCCTTTTGTCCGTCGTCGTGCGTCGTGCGTCGTGCGTCGTGCGTCGTCCGTCGTATGTCCATAAACAATTTACATTTTCGACTTCTTCTCCAAAACTGCTGAAGCAATTTCAATGAAATTTTGCACAAACCTTCTAAGGCATAAGGCCAATCAAAATTGTGAATTATATGGTCCCCACCCCCCAGGGGGCTGTGGGAGGGACCAAAAGGGGTAAAATTGAGTAAAATTTCAAAAATCTTCTTCTCTACTCACAGATGTGGTAGAATCAAATACTCTTCATAGATAGAAAGGTCTTAAGGTCCTTTACAAAAATTGTGAATTATATGACCCTGGGGTCTCTAGTTTCCCCCTGGGTAGGGGGTTAAGTTTACTATACTTTATATTGACATTAACACATTTTTGCGCATTATTTGGTCATTTGTAATAGGAAATGAGTCAAATGTTGTCAGAATTATCAGTATGAGATGGCCATTTAATCCTATTAACAAATTTTCTATGACTGACCCCCAGGGGCCTTAGGGGCGGGGTCAAAAGGGGTCAAATAGGCTAAAACTTCAAAAATCTTCTTCTAAAATTCTGGAAATGGTAGAATCAAATACTTTTCATAAATAGAAAGGTCTTAAGGTCCTTTACAAAAATTCTGAATTATATGACCCTGGGGTCTCACGTTTCCCCCTGGGGAGGGGGTCAAGTTTACTATAGTTTATATAGGAAAACACATTTATGAGCATTTTTTGCTCAATTTTCATTAGAAACGAGTCAGACTTGGTTAGAATTATTAGCCTGAGATAGCATTTTAATATCATATCCATATTGGTCCTGGCCAACCCCCTGAAGGCAGAGGGGCGGGGCTAAAAAAGGGTTAAATAGGCTAAAACTTCAAAAATCTTCTAAAGTTCTGGATATAGTAGAATCATATAATTATAGATGGAAAGGTCTTCAGGTGTTTTATAAAAACTGTGAATTATATGACCTTGGGGTCTCACGTTACCCCCTGGGGAGGGGTCAAGTTTACTTTAGTTTATATAGGAAAACATATTTGTGTACATTATTTGCCCAATTTTCGTAGGAATTAGTCAAACTTGATTAGAATTATAAGCCTAAGATATAGCATTTTAACATCCAAATCCGTCCTCGATGACCCCCTGGGGGACCAGAGGGGCAGGACCAAACAGGGTCAAATTGATTAAAATTTCAAAAATTACCTCTAATTTCACAGGTTTGATGGAAGCAAATACTCTTCATAGTCTAAAAAAGTCAAATTTATAAACCACTGACCAACTTCAAAGCCCAGCATATAGTGTTTATATGTCTTTAATTTGTTTCATTATTTGTTTCATCATATATTCTAACTCAGGTGACCGTTAAGGCCCATGGGCCTCTTGTTAGGTCATCAGACCCAAAGGGTCAGGATGACCTATATTGCCATCATGCACCGTCCGTCGTCGTGCGCAGTGCGTAAACTTTTCATTCAAACAACTTCTTCTCAATAACCGAAAGACCCAGGGTACTGATATTTGGCCTGTAGCATGCTGGGATGAAGGGCTACCAAGTTTGTTTAAATGAATGACCTTGACCTTCATTCAAGGTCACAGAGATCAAAAAGGCTAAAATCTTTAAACGACTTCTTCTCAAGTTCCAGAAGGCCCAGGGTACTGATATTTGGCCTGTAGCATGCTGGGATGAAGGGCTACTAAGTTTGTTCAAGTGAATGACTTTGACCTTCATTCAAGGTCACAGGGGTCAAATAGGCTAAAAATCCTTGAAACAACTTCTTGTGAATAACTTAGAGGCCTGGAGACCTGATATTGGGCCCGTAACATGCTTGGATGAAAGGCTATCAAGTTTGATCAAATGAATGTCCTTGACTTTCATTCAAGGTCACAGGGGTCAAAAAGGCAAAAATCTTTAAACGATTTCTTCTCAAGAACCGAAAGGCCCAGGATACTCATATTGGGCCTGCTGCATTCTTGGATGAAGTGCTACCAAGTTTGTTCAAGTGAATGACCCTGACCTTCATTCAAGGTCACAGGGGTCAAATTGGTTAAAATCTTTAAATGACTTCTTGAGAATAACTAGGAGGCCTAGAGACCTGACATTGGGCCTGTGACATGCTGGGATGATGGGCTACCAAGTTTGTTCAAATGAATGACATTTATCTTCATTCAAGGTCACAGAGGTCAAATATGCTAAAATCTTTAAACAACAGATGACCGTTAAGGCCCATGGGCCTCTTGTTACCAAATTTGGCCAGAAACATCTTTGGGGAAATGTGAAAAGTTTTTGTATAAATGATAGCTCTGACCCCTCCCTGGGGCAGGAGGGGTGTGGCCCCAATAGGAGAAAAGCTAGTAGTCATAAACACATCATAAAATTTTGGCCAAATTTTATCAAACAACCTTTTGGAAATTGGAAAAGATTTTGTATCGTAACTCTGCCCAACACCATTGTTTCGGTTTCTATTTCACCAAATATTTGTTTTCCCTCCCTCTTGTTATAATTTATTGAAATAATTTTCAGATGACCGTTAAGGCCTATGGGCCTATGTGCCTATTGTTATCACAACAAAGCACATTTTTCCTTAGCTTTTCAGAAATTGACTAGTTTGATTTGCTTAATTGCTTAGTGTCAATACCTCATGTTATCATATAAGACGAAAGAGTATTTTTCTTTCATAACTCGATGTTTTATTGCAATTTTATCCCACCATTTTGAAATAAGTTTGAAGAAAACTGCGACTGCAAATCTATTCTCTATACATGCAAAGTTATGTGATATTTTCAACGCAAATTCCGTTATTTGCATCTTTTATAGTTAAACCAGTGTAGTTTCCAAAAAAAAAAAAGTAAAATTTTACTGATAAAATGAAAATTTTGTTAACGCAGTGACGTCACAAAGTTGTATTGCATGGGTAATACAGTCTCAAGACAACATGAGATAAATCAGTATTACACGCGAAAGAAAATGGTGTCCTGGTCAGGGATGTAGCATATATACACAACTGTTATATTTACAACAACATCAGATCCACAGGAACATTACCTTTCATAATATATTGATATACATTATATTTCTAAAGTAAGCCTCATTGTTCTAATGTTAAATCTTGATGTTGTAGGAATTTGATAAAGAACTTCGAAATGCATTGGAAAAGATGGTTGACAAGAAAATACTAACACAGATCAATGAAGTGACAAGGATTGTTAAAGTAAAAGGGAATTATGTGAGGGAAGTTGGACAGTTCCTTGTTAGGGAAGGACTATAACGCCTTGAAGGATTTATTGAGGGACTATAACTCCATGAAGGAATTAGGGAAGGAATATAACGCCTTGAAGGATTTATTGAGGGACTATAACTCCTTGAAGGAATTAGGGAAGGAATATAACTCCCTGAAGGATTTTTTGAAGGACTATAACTCCTTGAAGGAATTAGGGATGGATTATAACTCCTTGAAGGATTTATTGAAGGACTATAACTCCTTGAAGGAATTAGGGATGGACTAAAACTCCTTGAAGGAATATGTGTGACACTTGGGAATCTTAAACTTTTGTGAGAGAGTGAGTCTTATTTTATAGTATGGCTGTCATGTGTGTATTTTCAGTGATAAAATGTTGCGATTTATATAAATTATGAAAAAGAATAAAATATAAACAAAGTACTTCAGTAATTTGTCTTTTAGCGGAAATCAATTACATATAATTATATGGCTATTTATATACCCTGTTATCCTGAAAATAAGCTGTAGACTTTTCTCCTTTTTACCAGGTATATCTTCAAGTTTATTATTTTCAAAGCCATTTTTCCCATAAGAGGAGTATGGCTTATTTCCAAGACCATTTTAGATATGAAACTTTTGATTACTTTTGTAAATAAATGATGCCTTAATTGCTATAAAGTCTTTTATAAAATCCAAATAATTGTTTATTCATCGTTTCGTCATCAAGAAGCATGTTACATTTTAGATGGTAGCATAGTGTTACCTGTACAAATAAGAGATGAAAATGATTTTTGGCAGTACTGCTAAAAAATAGTTATATTTACATCTACAGTGCAGTGTTTATACATTCAGATCATGAAGCCGAATTGTGCTTTTCAATTTCATGTTACATTTCTAGTGTTGGATACCGGTAATAGTAATTATAAAGTGATTTATGCAGGTATGTTTCCCTCTTAAATGGACAATTCAGTCTAAGAGACCATTAAAATTTGTACATATATCGGAAAAAATCCAGTTCTTATGGAAATTAGATCAGTCGGTTTTACTGTGATATGCCAGAAAAGCCCATGGTGGTGAATTGCATATAAAATGTTAAAACTCGCTCGCTGTCCGCCATAACACATTGTTGTCAAACATCTTGTATGCCGAACCCTGTCCCTTGCTCGTAGAGTAAAGCAACTTTTGTCTATAACTGCTCAAATCGCTCTGACAGTAGTGTGTTTACCTTATTAGGTGAATTGTCTTGCCTAAAAATCATTTTATCACCTCCACAGCGGTTATATAGTTCATTTGTTTCACATGCGTGACTTTGGCTCGGATATGGGTACAGCGTACATATATATATTGTACCTGCTTAATCATATTGATCAACGATTTGTAATTACAACCGTATCAATTAAAATACTAAATAATGACGTGGAATTTGTCAATATTTTATGTTAAATATTTCATAAGAAATGTAGAACAATACATTTATGCCATATTTTGCTTCTTGGTTATGTATTAGAATTAGCCTGAGTGAATTGTCCCTTTAAATACATACATAAGGCATAAAAAAACAAGAATTTTACATTGCATAAAGTCGATGTAACTAATGTTTATAAGGCATCATGAATGTTTTTCACAGCTTAATTAATTCATCAAATCTTACGGTTTTATATATATTACTGAAGAAAAAAATATCATGTCAAAATTATTGCCGAATTACGGCATATATTACTTTAATGTAACTAAGGCCTTTTTCGTTTATTCAGAACAACCGGTTCGACCGTTGGTTAAAGTCATTATTTCAAGTATAAAACCTGACGGACCCGCAGTTTTTTATACAGGCCTGTGAGGGCTTCGTCAAGGCTCATCTGAAAACAATTTAAAATCAACAGGTCCGTCTTTAATTAATAACCAAACAACTAGGTCCAACCAGTCGAACCGTATAATTGAAAACGGCCTAACTGTACAGATTTGTGTGAATTTGACAGTGATATTTTAAGTTATTATATATCACAAAAACAAAACAGACTAGTCAAGCCGTTTAAAATGTTTTATTTAATCTGATGACATGTCACTATTTCTTGGTAACAAACAAAGTGTTTCCCAAAATAAGTCAACTTTGGGACTTCTTGATCCTTCAAGCCAGATGATTTAACAAGATGCCCAAAGGGCCTTAACTGTCATCTGACTACCTTGGCAATAGTAAAATTAATTATATATGGTGTCACTTTGTCAGGACCATGTCAGGATCATTTTCAATATCTTTCAACAAATTTTATTTCAAACAAGAGGCCCAACGGCCTTAACATATAGGAAATTAATTAGATATAGTGTCATGGTAGCCATCTTCGATTTGGGATCAACCAGAGATGTAACAATACTTTGTCGGGACCATGTCAGGATCATTTCATGCAAGTTTCAGCCAAATTGCATCTGTAAAACTTGAGAAGAATTTCAAAATGTTTTTTCAAGATGGCGGCTGTGGCGGCCATCTTGGATTTCGGATCGACCCGAAAAATAACAACACTTAATCAGGAACATGTCAGGATCATTTCATGCAAGAATCTGCCAAATCCCAATGGTAGAACTTGAGAAGTTAAAACGTGTTTTCAAGATGGCGGCTGTGGCAGCCATCTCAGATTTCGGATTGACCCGAAAAATAACAACACTTTGTCGGGACAATGTCAGGATAATTTCATGCAAGTTTCAGCCAAATCGCACTGGTAGAACTTGAGAAGAAGTTCAAAATGTGTTTTCAAGATGGCTGTGTGACGGCCATCTTGGATTTCGGATCAACCCGAAAAATAACAACACTTTGACGGGATCATGTCAGGATCATTTCATGCAAGTTTCAGCCAAATTGCACTGGTAGAACTTGAGAAGTTCAAATTGTGTTTTCAAGATGGCGGCTGTGGCGGCCATCTTGGATTTCAGATCGATCCGAAAAATAACAACGCTTTGTCGGGACCATGTCAGGATCATTTGATGCAAGTTTCAGCCCAATTGCACCGGTAGAACTTGAGAAGAAGTTCAAATTGTGTATTCAAGATGGCGGCTGTGGCGGCCATCTTGGATTTTGGATCGACCCGAAAAATAACAACACTTTGTCAGGACCATGTCAGGATCATTTCAAGCAAGTTTCAGCTAAATCGCATAGGTAGAACTTGAGAAGAAGTTCAAATTGTGTTGTCAAGATGGTGGCTGTGGCGGCCATCTATGATTTTGGATCAACCCGAAAAACAACAACACTTGGTCAGGACCATCTCAGGATCATTTCAGGTAAGTTTCAGCTCAAACCCACTGGTCAAACTTGAGAAGAAGATTGAAATGTGAAAAGTTTACGGACGGTGCATGGCGGACGGCGCACAATGACGGACGAAGCATGATGGCTATAGGTCATCCTGACCCTTCGGGTCAGATGACCTAAAAAACCAATAAATTGATGATGTATAGTGAATATTGAGCAACTGAACGGAGTTTAAACACTATGATAGCAAGCACAGAGAATTAAACAAGTATAAACTACATAAGATATAAACCAGTTACACACACACAAAAAAATAAACAAGATTCATAAGGTGGAAATGTCTTGTGTCGCACATTCTTAAGGACTTCATAATATCTTCTAGTCTTGCAAATTGGTAACAAAGAGTTAATAAGAAAGATTCTCAGTTGTTTACCATTATCTATAATCACCGGTTAGGATATAAGTAAATAATTATGGTAAATCTCATGGGTTTATGGAGCAAAATATATACACAATGGGACTAATTCACGTACCATGTGATACCTGATATCGTTTAATTTGTGCGGGACTATTATGTCTAGTAGTGATGGAAGGTATTTCTTTGTAAATGTAATCTTCCCGCTGCACGGGATATCATTTTTTAACATCATTCCATTACCGATAGAAACAAAAGTCTCGCATAAATTAAATGTTATCGGGTATCACATGGTACGTGAATTAGTCCCATTGAAATTTTTTAAGAATATTTGACATTTTCATAGTTTTTTTTCTCATGTCAAAAATTTCTTTTTGTCATGGTTTCATGGTTTCATGGGTTTTGTGGTGACATTCGCAACTATAAAGGCCTCTGGTAACTTAACAACTCAGCTAAGTATCACAATTAATGCAAAAAGAAGGAAAATTATAAAGCTTTCTTATCAAATAAAATAAATTACTAACAGACAAAAGCATGGGACTAAAATCAGAAATGGGAAAATATCACTCCAGAAAAAATGGCTATTTCTAAAAACATAACAAAGAGGTCAAGTAATTGTAAAAGCTAAATAGACTTCAAGCAAATAAAACAATATAGCACTAATATATAACTCTTAAATTTCTTTGGTAAGCATATATATATAAAGCAATATGTATCAACGTGAAATATAATATTTTACAAAACGAATGTAATTAATTAAAAGCATATTATGTTTTGTGTCACAATATTTTAGCAATTATCGGTATATCAGTATGATAATAACACGATATATATGCTCAAAAGAGGTACAAAATGACACCAGTAACATGGTAGCACTTTCATAACAAAAGGACAGTTCATACACTAGTGATAAAATATTTAGAAATGGGACCTTCCACGAAACTTACTTCAGCCTACCAACTGCAGTCTGGGTCAGCTAAACGTATACAACAACTACCATGTAATGTTAATTGTTAACAAAAGTTGTTTGATGCTTAGGCTCTAACTTTACTTGAATGTATACATGTATTTTTCATTTTGTTTTCTGAAGATTTTCTAAAGTTTTTGCAAGATTATATGTAATAAACACAAACGCTAAGATACTGTTTCTCAAATGACTTCTACAACCTACATATTGAAGGATTTCAACGACAAAAGTGACTTAAGTATTACATACACTCAAGTGAGTTTGGAATGAATGAATAGCACTAAATCACGTACTGTAGTACCTGAACTGTATTTAGCCGTAATTAGCGTCAAGGGTGCATAACCCTCTTGCTGCCAGAACTCTGAAATATGTGACATCACTGCCAGAACTAATGACGTAACGTCAAGTTCATGACGTTGTTTATTTACATGCAGCTGCAGGTGCAGGACCAGTTCAGTATTGACAATCCCAATCATTTACGTCATCAACCACAATGATATTTTACAATGAAATAAAGAGAAGAACTAGGACTGTACAATGTGCATTATTTATTATATTTGTTAAGCACGCTTGAAGTTTCGCTAAGTGCTATTTCCTAAACATTTTTTTCCTGAACACAGTCCAGCCGCACATGGCCTATGTGACAAAATTTCTCTTGGATCTTAGGCCTTAAATAAACCCCATTAGTACCACTTACATGTACTTTATATTGACATTTACAATAGGGGTATTGAACTCCTTTCTTCTTTTAATGTTGCAAGCAATAATGACGATTTGTCAATGAATACAAATATGATAATGATTTATTGATCTTTTGATTCTCCTTGTCGCGTCATATTTGTATATATTTAAAAAAAAAAATTATTGAAAGGTTTGTAATAGTAATTTGTAGTTTCAAAGATTTACCGTGGGGATGCCATTGGAAACAAAATGTCAGTTTTCCAGACGCCATAAACAAGGACCATTATGTTTCTGCACTGTACATGTAGCTTCCAAGTGTTTTCAGAGAAATAAAAGCAGCTGTATCCGACTTGGCCAAAACGGGTCAAATATTTTGTACTTTTGTCTTTCTATAATAGAAAATGATAATTATCATATATGCAAAGCAAACTCGCGTTTTCTTATGAGCGCGGAGACATTAAAATTAAGTTAAGTTAACAAATGCGCTTAGGTTTAGCCTATGCGTATTTCATGTTTAGACTACACTGTGTGTCTAGGAACTCTACACTTTCCATGCTCCAACAGAGTTCAACTTTTATGTCCTGATGAATGGAGTTTGTTTGGTATGTGAATTCTTGCAAACCAAGCAAACTACCAGTCCATATACCAAAACCATCATCAATGAAACGCTTATAAAAATATGGTTTTGCTGGGTAGGAGTGTAATTTCTCATCCCACTTCCGCATTTATTCACAAAAAATTCCTACTAAGACGTGACCCAATCACCACATCCTTATTCTGAATATAATGGCAGACCAATCACCACATCCTTATTCTGAATATAATGGCAATCTCCAAAACCAAAGTTTTTATGGCCTAAAACTGTCTCTATCATTTGTAAGGCATATGATGTGGGGATAACAGGATTCGACCTCTTCTCTAATGCGTCTTTACAAGCTCCCATACTTTCCTGTCTCGGTATCGATGGGTACAGCTTACAAACATCGAAACAGAAAAGTATAGCACCTTCCGGGATGTTCTCCTTAACACTGTTTAACTTTCTGATAAAGTCTGTAGTATATCTAAGATAGCTAGGAGATTCCGTCACATACTGATCCAGTTCAAACTCTACAACCTCAGCCATCTTCTCTGTCGCTGTTCCGATACCACTCACAATAGTACGGTAAGGATTATCTTTCTTATACAGTTTTGGGTAACCTTTTAAAGACCCAGGCCCGACATATATAGGTATAAGGTATTGTTGCATGTCATTTTGTTTACGACTGCTTTAAGTGAAGTTTGAGTATGATCTGATTCTACTTTTGTACACGTGGTGTTCTTTGCCATTTCCTCCTCAAGCCCGCGAATGTTGGCACCTTATCTACAACAACTATACCAGATCCCTTGTCTATCTGACGGACAATAATGTTATAATTTAATAACAAGAGGCCCAAGGGCCTTAACGGTCATCTGACTACCTTGGCAATAGCTGTATAGGGAATTAGATATATGGTGTCATGGTTAAAATATAAAAAACACTTGGTCATGACCATGTAAGGATCATTTCATGCAAGTTTCAGTCAAACTGCATGGGTAGAACTTTAGAAGAAGTTCAAAATGTGTTTTCAAGATGGCAGCTTTGGTGGCCATATTGGTTTTTGGGTCAACCCGTCAAACAACACTTTGTTGGGACAATGTCAGTATCCTTAAAATTAATCAGACAAGTTCCAGCAAAATCGCACTGGAAGAACTTAAGAATAAGTTCAAAATATATTTTCAAGATGGCGGGAGTGGTGGCCATCTTGGATTTCAGATCAACATAAAATATAAAAACACTTGGTCAGGACCATGACAAGGATCATTTCATATGCAAGTATCAGCTAAATCACACTGGCAGAATTTGAAGTTCAACATTCAAGATATAAGCCTAATTGACCCCTGACATTGAAAGAAAGTCAAGGTCATTCATTTCAATAACTTTGGTAACCCTTCATCCCAGCATGCCACAGGCCAAATATGAGTACTCTGGGCCTTACAGTTATTGAGAAGAAGTCGTTCAAAGATTTCAGCCTATTTGAGCCTTGTGACCTTGAAAGTAGGTCAAGGTCAATAATGTTCACAACTTTGGTAGCCCTACATCCCAGCATGCTACAGGCCAAATATGAGTACTCTGGGCCTTATGGTTATTGAGAAGAAGTCGTTCAAAGATTTGAGCCTATTTGACCCCTGTGACCTTGAAAGTAGGTCTAGGTAATTAATTTTCACAACTTTGGTAGTCCTTAATCCCAGCATGCTACAGGCAAAATATGAGTACTCTGGGCCTTATTGTTATTGAGAAGAAGTCATTCAAAGATTTTAGCCTTTTTGAACCCTGTGACCTTGAAAGTAGGTCAAGGTCATTAATTTTCACAACTTTTGTAGCTCTTCATCCCAGCATGCTACGGGCCAAATATGAGTAATCTGGGCCTTATGGCTATTGAGAAGAAGTCATTCAAAGATTTGAGCCTATTTGACCCCTGTGACCTTGAAAGTTGGTCAAGGTTATTAATTTTCACAACTTTGGTAGCCCTTCATCCCAGCATGCTACAGGCCAAATATGAGTACTCTGGGCCTTATGGCTATTGAGAAGAAGTCATTCAAAGATTTGAGCCTATTTGGCCCCTGTGACCTTGAAAGTAGGTCAAGGTCATAAATTTTCACAACTTTGGTAGCCCTACATCCCAGCATGCTACAGATCAAATATGAGTACTCTGGGCCTTATGGCTATTGAGAAGAAGTCATTCAAAGATTTCAGCCTATTTGACCCCTGTGACCTTGAAAATAGGTCTAGGTCATTAATTTCCACAACTTTGGTAGCCCTTCATCCCAGCATGCTACAGGTCAAATATGAGTACTCTGAGCTTTACAGTTCTTGAGAAGAAGTTGTTCAAAGATTTCAGCCTATTTGAGCCCTGTGACCTTGAAAGTAGGTCAAGGTCATAAATTTTCAAAACTTTGGTAGCCTTTCATCCCAGCATGCTACAGGCCAAATATGAGTACTCTGGGCCTTATGGTTATTGAGAAGAAGTCGTTCAAAGATTTCAGCCTTTTTGACCCCTGTACTTTCAAGGTCAATAATTTTCACAACTTTGGTAGCCCTTCATCCCAGCATGCTACAGGCTAAATATGAGTACTTTAGGCCTTATGGTTATTGAGTAGAAGTACATTCAAAGATTTGAGCCTATTTGACCCCTGTGACTTGAAAGTAGGTCAAGGTCATAAATTTTCACAACTTTGGTAGCCCTACATCCCAGCATGCTCAGATCAAATATGAGTACTCTGGGCCTTATGGCTATTGAGAAGAAGTCATTCAAAGATTTCAGCCTATTTGACCCCTGTGACCTTGAAATAGGTCTAGGTCATTAATTTCCAAAATTGGTAGCCCTTCATCCCAGCATGCTACAGGTCAAAATATGAGTACTCTGAGCTTTACGTTCTTTGAGAAGAAGTCGTTCAAAGATTTCAGCCTATTTGAGCCTGTGACCTTGAAAGTAGGTCAAGGTCATAAATTTTCAAAATTTGGTAGCCTTTGTCATCCCAGCATGCTAATGGCCGAAATTATTGAGTACTTCTGGGCTTATGGTTATTGAGAAGAAGTCGTTCAAAGATTTCAGTGCCTATTTGACGCCCTGTGACCTTGAAAGTAGGTCAAGGTCAATAATTTTCACAACTTTGGTAGCCCTTCATCCCAGCATGCTACAGGCCAAATATGAGTACTTTAGGCCTTATGGTTATTGAGTAGAAGCCGTTTGAATGGAAAGTTTACGCACGGCGCACGGCGGACGCCGACGGACGGTGCATGATGACGATAGGTCTTTCGGGTCAGATGACCTAACAACTAAAAACTTACTTATATTTAGAGTCTCTGGGAATAAAGCATTAACTAAAGATCATTAATAAAAAACATCTTAATATCTGATTTAAGAAATTTAAAAAGCCTGTAAGACATATAAAAGCCCTGCCTCAATATCAGACCAGTATCAATCTCTTGATATATTGGTTTGTGGGTATAAAATTGAAACTTGATGATTCAGTTGTAATATAAACATATTTAACAACAAGAGGCCCATGGGCCTTAACGGTCACCTGAGTTAGAATATATAATGAAACAAATAATGAAACAAATTAAAGACATATAAACACTATATGCTGGAAGTTGGTCAGTGATTTATAAATTTGACTTTTTAGACTATGAAGAGCATTTGCTTTCATCAAACCTGTGAACTTAGAGGTATTTTTTGAAATTTTAATCATTTTGACCCTGTTTGGTCCTGCCCTTCTGTTTCCCCAGGGGGTCATCGAGGACGGATATGGATGTTAAAATGCTATATCTTAGGCTAATAATTATGATCAAGTTTCTAATTTCCTACGAAAATTGGGCAAATAATGTTCACAAATATGTTTTTCCTATATAAACTAAAGTAAACTTGACCCCTCCCCATGGGGTAACATGAGACCCCAAGGTCATATAATTCACATTTTTTATAAAACACCTTAAGACCTTTCCATCCATAATTATTTGATTCTACTATATCCAGAATTTTAGAAGATTTTTGAAGTTTTAGCCTATTTGATCCTTTTTTTGCCCCGCCCCTCTGCCCCCCCAGGGGGTCGGCCTAGACCAATATGGATATGATATTAAAATGCTATATCAGGCTAATAATTCTAACCATGTTTGGCTAATTTCCAATGAAAATTGAGCAAAAAATGCTCATAAATGTGTTTTCCCTATATAAACTATAGTAAACTTGACCCCCTCCCCAGGATTTTAGGATCTTATTTTTTCTTTTCTTACTAACTGACTTTATCTTTCCTAATGCCTCCCTTGGCACCACCTCACTTTTGGCCTCGAGTTGAGCGTTCGCCCCTGTGAGGAAGGCCCTGGGTTCTGTCCCCTGGCCGAGACACACCAAAGTCTGTAAAAGTGGTAGTTTCTGCTCCTGCTTAGCGCTCAGCAAACGGGGAGTGGAACGACTGGTTCGCCCTTTGTCAGTATAATGTGACTGGGCGGGGTGTGTTGCTTGGTGTCTTCGGCGGCATGCTTCAGTGATATAGCACTATAAAAAGGGCAATAGTTCCACTATACAAGAAGACATAACATGAATTTACCGCAGTCTCCCAAAACACTCACCTCGCACAACATACACGCAACACACCGCATACATGGGAGGCCGTCCTTACATGACCATAGCCGTTAATAGGACGTTAATTAATCAAACAAACAAACAAAGCCCAGGGGGAAACGTGAGACCCCAGGGTCATATAATTCACAATTTTTGTAGAGGACCTTAAGACCTTTCTATTTATGAAAAGTATTTGATTCTACCATTTCCAGAATTTCAGAAGAAGATTTTTGAAGTTTTAGCCTATTTGACCCCTTTTGACCCCGCCCCTAAGGCCCCTGGGGGTCAGTCATAGAAAATTTGTTAATAGGATTAAATGGCCATCTCATACTGATAATTCTGACAACATTTGACTCATTTCCTATTACAAATGACCAAATAATGCGCAAAAATGAGTTTTCCCAATATAAACTATAGTAAACTTAACCCCCTCCCCAGGGGGATACTAGAGACCCCAGGGTCATATAATTCACAATTTTTGTAAAGGACCTTAAGACCTTTCTATCTATGAAGAGTATTTGATTCTACCACATCTGTGAGTAGAGAAGAAGATTTTTGAAATTTTACTCAATTTTACCCCTTTTGGCCCGTCCCACAGCCCCCGGGGGGATAGGGACCATATAATTCACGATTTTGATTGGCCTTATGCCTTAGAAGGTTTGTGCAAAATTTCATTGAAATTGCTTCAACAGTTTTGGAGAAGAAGTCGAAAATGTAAATTGTTTACAGACATACGACGGACGACGGACAACGGACGACGGACAAAAGGCGATTAGAATAGGTCACTTGAGACTTCGTCTCAGGTGACCTAATAAAAGCCAAAACATACCATTAAGGCAAAATAGCTGCAATTTGTTGTATATACCACACACAACCGATTAACAATGGAGAATGGCGCTCCTGAATCAAATATTGGACAAGACACAATCTGATTGAACTGAACTAACAAATGTAATACATTTGTACAATTTGTACATATGTATGCAACCCCATTCCATGTCATTTTATGTACGCACAATAGATACTGTTCATCTATCAACAACAGTTTCACTAAAATTGTGAACAACATTACAGTTTATGTTTGTTTTTGTCCTCTCAATAGCCAGTCAGTTAAAGATGTACGTGGCAGGTCTGAGAAATGAAGTGAAGCAGGAGTACCACAAGTGGCCACCTACTACCAGTACCTAGCAACTGTCCAATTTGAGATTCAAACTTATATACAATTATGGCCCTATGAGGAGGGAAACATATACATGTACCTGGTAGAATTTTCTCACTGGAAAGTGTTGTTTTCTCGATGGCAGAGCCCAAGTTATTTCTTTCCAGCAATAACTCTTTCCATGGAGATAATTCTAGATGTATCCCGACACAAAGGGACATAATTATTTTATTTGTTCAGTATAATAAAATACTTATGTCACGATGTGTCGGGATACATCTAGAATTGTCTCCCTCGAGAATATAACTCTTTCCAGGGAGACAATATTAATCTACCGATAGATGTATTCCTCCATAGAGGGCCATACTTGTTTAACATATGTTTGTAAGCTGGGATCATCTAACAATATACAAATGTGTAGGCTAATACAACAAAACATATTGAATTAATAATACTCGGTATACCGATACTGTGCTCTAGCTTTAACAAATATATAGAATAACAATAGGTCATCCTAAAAAAAGGCAAGAATGAATTAAAGTTTAAAGTAAATTACCAATATTTTTTATCTTTAAAGATGCTCCACCGCCAACAGAGCATAAACGATACTCATAATTTGAACAATAACTGAAGTATAATTGTGTTTATATGTGTCTAATTAACACAAAAATGCATATTAAATCATATATTTTGCTTTTAGTGTGTGCACAATCAGTATTTAATTCCACATATATAGGGAATAGTGCCATCAAGTTTTTTCAGGATGCAATTTATTATCTTTAATATTTTTATCTTGAAGTAAAATAAGAAGCTCAAACTTTTCAATAATGGTAATGATGTAAAGTAAGTAACTTTTGTAACTGAAGAAAAATACCAATTCTTTTGCTCCTGTTTTTGATAGAGAACAAGAGGCCCAAAGGGCCTAAACGGTCATCTGACTACCTTGGCAATAGTAAAATTAATTTCATATGGTGTCACTTTGTCAGGACCATGTCAGGATCATTTTCCATTTCCTTCAACAAATTTTATTTCAAACAAGAGGCCCAAGGGCCTTAAAATGTAAGAAATTAATCAGATATAGTGTCATGGTAGCCTTCTTCTATTTGGGATCAACCAGAGATGTAACAACACTTTGTCGAACCATGTCAGGATCATCTCATGCAGATGAAGTTGCAGCCAAATCACATAGGTAGAACTTGAGAAGAAGTTCAAAATGTGTTTTCAAGATGGTGGCTGTGGCGGCCATCTTGGATTTCGGATCGACCCGAAAAATAACAACACTTTGTCGGGACCATGTCAGGATCATTTCATGCAAGTTTCAGCCAAATCGCACCAGTAGAAATTGAGAAGAAGTTCAAAATGTGATTTCACGATGGCGGCTGTGGCGGCCATCTTGGATTTTGGATCGACCCGAAAAATAACAACACTTTGTCGGGACCATGTCAGGATCATTTCATGCAGATGAAGTTGCAGCCAAATCACATAGGTAGAACTTGAGAAGAAGTTCAAAATGTGTTTTCAAGATGGCGGCTGTGGCGGCCATCTTGGATTTCGGATCGACCCGAAAAATAACAACACTTTGTCGGGACCTTGTCAGGATCATTTCATGTAAGTTTCAGCCAAATCGCACTGGTAGAACTTGAGAAGAAGTTCAAAATGTTAAAAGTTAACGCACGGCGGACGGCGGACGGCACACGGCGGACGACGACAGACAAAACATGACGACTATAGGTCATCCTGACCCTTCGGTTCAGATGACCTAAAAAATACTGTTCGTCAGCAGTGGAGCATCTTTTACTAATTTCCCTGAGATTGTGGAAATAAATTTTGGCAGCTTGAAACCATTGTCAGAGCATGCACCTTATCAAATATTGCTCAATATGATATGATTAGCAGCCCAAGTAACCATAAAGCTATATAATATTACATATTAGCAAGCCATTCTGGTTTTTTTTTTGGTCATGGATGATATATTTCTGATACACAAAAGACCGATCTCCGAAATAAATAGCTAGATTTTGTTATCTGAATTTGTTTGCAAAATTTCCTTTTGTTGAAATGGCTTTAAATGAAAATTGTGAAATTGTTTATCCACAAAAATGACATGCTATTGATAATGTGTAAAGCATGATTGCTCTGGAATAGTATATAAACATGACTATATCTACCACTGTGAAACACAGTAGTATTGTTATATTTGTTCAAATTTGCACTTAAAACATAGAGAGAAAATTCAACATGCATTAATATTTTTTGTTTAACATTCACTGATGAGTTTGATGTTGAAGTCAGTGATGTGGTGATTATGTCCCTGATCTATCCAACTTGTGATGTTGACTGTGTCATAGATAAACTGAAGACATTTCATGAGAAAAAAGACTGACCAATCACAGATACTTCTTTTAAAGATAACAAATGAACGACTCCTGACTTCAAAACCCGTCTTATGATGTGCATCACAGGACTAAACTACCCTGTCTCATCTTATGCACAAGTTGTCTCACAATGCGCCTTCAGTTTTACTGTGACATAGTCCAAGGGTGGATACAATGACAGTGATTTAACCCCTCGAGTATCATGGATGAGTACAAATATCATGATAGAACATCTACATAGTATGTCCCATATGAAGTTTTGGACTTCTAAGACCTGAAATATCACACAAATGCTGGGATGATGGCTCTCTCTTTCTCTCTTACACCTAAGAACTAGAATTTCCTGACTGTCCCTCGCGAATCTTTTGTTCTATAAGTTGTAGAATTTCCTCGTATCCTGGTTTTGAGGCCTGCATTTCTGCTGTGTTTTCAAAAATGTCTTTTGTGTCCCACTTCGCACCATTTTCCAGTAAGTAGCGAACAGAATTCAGCTTCTTGGTACTCACTGCCTGCAACCAAACCAAATCCAATCAATATCATAATTACCTCCCTTTAATACTACATAGTTCTTATCAGCTAAAACTGTGGCTAAAATACATGAATGTATTTTCTTTCATATCTACGGGTGTAGTACTGGCTGGTCTAGGGCAATATACTCCTGCCTCCTGAGGCTGTATTGCATGACTACCCATGCAACAAAGCCTTGTGATGTCACAGAGTCAACAAAATTTCTATTTCCTCGGTAAAATTTTAACACTTTTTTCACAAACTTGACTGGTTTTACTATAAAGATGCAAACAACAGAAATTTTTTTGAAAATGTCAAGTAATTTTTCATGTATAGAAAATTGACTTTCAGCTGTGGATTTCTTCGAATTTATTTCGAAATGGCAGGATATTATAGTTGTAACATTGCAATGAAACGTCGAGGTATGAAAGAAAAATACTCTTTCATAAGTGGATATGAAGGATAGGGATATTCAAGCCTCGGGTTTTACTACATTTTGTGACCCTTGGGTAGAATATCCCTATCCTTCATATCCACATATGAAAGAGTCTTATAGTATGTAATACTGGTGACCATTCATTGAAACTACTTTAACTGGAACAGCCTAGATGTCTTCTAAAACAATTTAAATTACAATAAATCAAACGTTAATTTTCATATCACGAGACATCTTATGTTTCCCCTCATTATCCTTATTACTGCGCATTAATTGACTATCACAGTACCTGACAGTAAAAAAGCGAAATTAATCTTCACTTTTAACATATTAGGTTCCACGGTGTTCAGTGTTGCTCATCTTAGGTCATGGACGTTTTCTTTTGTTTTTTAAGAAACTTTTGTCATTTGTCTCGGAAAGATAGTGGGCATTTTAACCCTAGCTCTACTGCATTGTTGTGATGATGGTGGGCTAAAAATGGCTATTTATTAATGTTTTCAATACATTTGCAAAATTTTATTGACAATGACTTAATTTCTGAATTAAAAAAAACTCTATTGTACTTGTAGTTGAAACTTTTTGTGATGATTAGTTTTCACAAAATCTTAATCCCCATGAAAAATGTGAATTTTATTCACACACAAAAATAAGCTGGTTTACTTTTGCGTATTTGTCCTGTTTAACCTAACATAAACACACTTTTTATATACAGTAAAACCCCTCTAACTCGAACATGGATTCCTCGAATACCCCCTATTCGCGAACGGGTCGTACGGTCCCGACCGTTTCCCTATATAATCTATGTAACAAAACCCTGGATAGCTCGAACAGCTATTCGTCGAATACCCCGTATATCTCGAACAGAAATATATCCCCTTTTCAGCAAATACATAGCATCTACCCATGCATTCGTCGAACAGGTGTTCGACCCTTGATAATTTTTACCTGTGTCACACCTGACTGCATCGACCATCACGGATAATAACTCACGACCTGTAATTATACAGGTGTCGTATCAAGCCTTTTGGTAATTAAGGGATTAAAGGTGTCAGCATTACCTTCCTACACGATCGCCAGTCGTTGTTTGATGCAAACTTAATTTGAATATTTCAGAAAAGGCATTAAATAATCGATGTCTCTCTCTTAATAATCTTCACTTAAATACGAATATACGGAAGATGTTGATTCGTGTTAATAGAAAAAAAATTTCTTTTAAATTTCTGTGGGTTTTTTTTTTCAAAAGACATAAACGATACCAAAATTTGATAGAGCTAAG
The DNA here is from genome assembly GCA_004382745.1 of Argopecten irradians irradians. Lineage (NCBI taxonomy): Eukaryota > Metazoa > Mollusca > Bivalvia > Pectinida > Pectinidae > Argopecten > Argopecten irradians. The sequence goes on from SAYR01030304.1 coordinate 135,084, forward strand.
TAACAAGAGGCCCAGAGGGCCTGTATCGCTCACCTGGTTTGTAATGCCAAGTAATGTTCTGAATACAGGTTCATTGTTTCTTTTTTGAAGGAATTTAAAGGATTTACTTCTATTTCCCCTATTGGGCCCCACCCCTCCTGCCCCCAGGGGGTCCGAGCCAAAGTTCTGTTCTCCTTCCCCAAAGGATGTTTATGGCCAAATTTGGTCACAATTCAAGCAAAACTCTAGGACAAGTAGCGATTTATAGGATTTACCTCTATTTCCCCTATTGGGCCCCGCCCCTCCTGCCCCCGGGGGGTCAGAGCCAAAATTTATACAAGTTCTGTTCCCCTTTCCCCAAGGATGTTTGTGGCCAAATTTGGTTACAATCCATGCAGAACTCTATGACTAGTAGCGATTTAAAGGATTTACCTCTATTTCCCCTATTGGGCCCCGCCCCTCCTGCCCCCGGGGGGTCAGAGCCAAAATTTATACAAGTTCTGTTCCCCTTCCCCCAAGGATGTTTGTGGCCAAATTTGGTTACAATCCATGCAGAACTCTATGACTAGTAGCGATTTAAAGGATTTACCTCTATTTCCCCTATTGGGCCCCGCCCCTCCTGCCCCCGGGGGGTCAGAGCCAAAATTTATACAAGTTCTGTTCCCCTTCCCCCACGGATGTTTGTGGCCAAATTTGGTTACAATCCATGTAGAACTCTATGACAAGTAGCGATTTAAAGGATTTACCTCTATTTCCCCTATTGGGCCCCGCCCCTCCTGCCCCCGGGGGGTCAGAGCCAAAATTTATACAAGTTCTGTTCCCCTTCCCCCAAGGATGTTTGTGGCCAAATTTGGTTACAATCCATGCAGAACTCTATGACTAGTAGCGATTTAAAGGATTTACCTCTATTTCCCCTATTGGGCCCCGCCCCTCCTGCCCCCGGGGGGTCAGAGCCAAAATTTATACAAGTTCTGTTCCCCTTCCCCCAAGGATGTTTGTGGCCAAATTTGGTTACATTCCATGCAGAACTCTATGACTAGTAGCGATTTAAAGGATTTACCTCTATTTCCTCTATTGGGCCCCACCTCTCCTGCCCCCAGGGTGCCAGGGCAAAAATTTATACAAGTTCTGTTCCCCTTCCACCCAGGGTGTTTGTGGCCAAATTTGGTTACAATACGTGCAGAACTCTATGACTAATAGCGATTTAAAGGATTTACCTCTATTTCCCCTATTGGGCCCCGCCCCTCCTGCCCCCAGGGGATCAGAGCCAAAATTTATACAAGTTCTGTTTCCCTTCCCGCAAGGATGTCTGTGGCCAAATTTGGTTACAATACGTGCAGAACTCTATGACTAGAAGCGATTTAAAGGATTTACCTCTATTGCCCTATTGGGCCCCCACCTCCTGTCCCCGGAGGGTCAGAGCCAAAATTTATACAAGTTCTGTTCCCCCTCCCCCAAGGATGCTTGTGGCCAAATTTGGTTACATTCCATGCAGAACTCTATGACTAGTAGCGATTTAAAGGAAATGTTGACGGACGGACGGATGGACGGACGACGGATGCCGCGCCTTCGGGCCAGGTGAGCTAAAAATCACATTGACCCATGTTCGTTTTTATCGGTGCGTTTCGTATCTTTTTCCGCATATTGCATTTTTGTAACTTTCCTTATGAACACATGTAACCTAACGCTTTTACAAGGTAGACATAGGTATCGTTGTTTGTTCGTAACAATGCTGTTTAATAACTTTATAGTGTGTATATATTTTGTAATGGTGTTAAATGATTTTTGATAATTAAATCATCAAAATTGTACACATTGTCTGTTTTAAACAATACGGTATATTGTACCACGTTTGACGATTGTTTACATTTCGTCAGTATTTTCAAACCCTCATTTTATGTAATACATATTTTTTTCAACTTGATATTGCTATCAAAAATACTTTCATAAAACATCCAAAATGCTGAAATTACTGTCATTAAAATGTCATTGCAATGCATTGTTTGTCATAGGGAGACCGGACATTTTGACTGTCAACAATCGATCATGACCAACCTAGGATGAGTCGAATACCCTGTATTTCTCGAATTATTGATCTGGTCCCCTGCTGTTCGAGTTATAGGTGTTTTACTGTACTTCAGCCTAATTAATTACTGGCGCAGTATACATTATGGTACACAACAATGATTTACCACGTGTAATGGTGTCCTTTTGTCGTAGTCCGACACGTTGAGGTCCGCTCCTGCAGCCCTCCAGGCCTGTAGAGTGCTCACTTCGTCTCGGGCAGCCGCACTGACAAACAAACAATTTGTAATGTTTGTAAACACAATTGAAAAATAAAATATCCAAACGTATTATCATTTTTGTATTCCTGATAACAATAAACTGGTCCTACTGCGAGAAAAAAATCTTTAAAAAAATCATCAACCTCAAACAAGAGGCCCAAAGGGCCTTAACGGTCATCTGACTACCTTGGCAACAGTAAAATTAATTTCATATGGTGTCACTTTGTCAGGACCATGTCAGGATCATTTTCAATTTCTTTTAACAAATTTTATTTCAAACAAGGACATAGTCATTCAGATCCCCCGCCGAAGGAGATATCAAAGCTGAAGTAAGTTTGATTGTGGAGACTTATGTGTATGAAAAAAACCCAGGAAAAAGGAAGTTGAGCTAAAAGAATGATGGAGTATAATTCAAGTAGAGCGGAGCTGCAATTGTTGAATCAGGCATACAGCCTTGACATTTATATTAGACTATATACACAAAGATGGGTGGAGTTTTGCAAAGTAACATTTATCATTTACCATGATATTTTCAGCAATGTTTCCATGGTAGCGGAAAAGTGCAAAAAATGAAAACCTAAAAATAGCAAAAGGTACTACTAGACCATAAAAAGAATGTGTCTATGAAGTTTCATGGAAATATCTCTGCTGGTTTTAGAGTTATGCTCCGGAAATGAACCTGGTACAAAAATATGATATTTTCAGCAATGTTTCTATGGTTACAGAAAAAAGCACAAAAAGTGAAAACCTAAAAATAGCAAAAGGTACTACTAGACCATAAAAAGAATGTGTCTATGAAGTTTCATGGAAATATCTCTGCTGGTTTTAGAGTTATGCTCCGCGAAAATGAACCCTGGTACCATAAAATATATATTTTCAGCAATTTTCTATTGTTACAGAAAAAAGACACAAAAAGGCAAAACCTAAAAAATAGCAAAAGTACTACTAGACCTATATAAAATAAGATACTTGTGTCTATGCCACATTTCCAATAAAATATCTTTCTCGCTGTTCTAGAGTAGCGTCCCAGAACTATGACACCTGTACAAAAATCTATTGATATTTTCACAATGCTTCACTATGGTTATCCAGAAAAAGACACAAAACAGCTGAAAACCTAAAAATAGCAAAAGGCATAACACCTAGACCATAAGAAACAATGTGTGTTATGAAGTTCATGCGAAATATCTACTGCTTGGTTTGGAGTTGATTGCGCGCGGTAAACTCGATTCTACACAAAAATCGCCATTTCTAGCAACTGTTTTCCATGGCTCCAGAAAAATAGTACAAAAGAAAAACCTCTAAAATTAGCAAAGGCACTACAGACCATTAAGACTAAATTGTGGTCTATGGAGTTTTCCCATGCATAGCAATCTATCAAACCCGGTTTCCCAGTGTATGCTGGCGGGAAACGAACCTTGGTACATAAACATAGTAGATGGCCCAGAGTGCTTGTATTCGGCCTCCATCCAGCTGGTTCTGTAATGCCAGTAATTGTTCTAAAACAGTTCATGTTTCTTTTCTGAACGAATTCGAATATTTACCTGCTAATTTCACCTACTGGGCCCTAACCCATCCCCCCCGGGGGGTCAGACCAATCAATTTATAGAAGTTCTGTTTCCCCTTCCCATGGATGTTTGTGGCCAAATTTGGTCAGCAATCCCATGTCAGAATCTCTTAGGACTAAGTAGCGCGATATATAGGATCTTCCTTTATTTCTCCTCTCTATTCAGGCTGCTCCACCCCTCCTGCTTTGCCCTTCCGGGGGGGTTCAGCAGCTCGCACATTTATTAAATAGTTCTGTTCCCTTTCCTCGCCCAAGGATGTTTTGTTGGCAAAATTTTGGTCACCATCCATCATCGTAGACGTAGCGATTATACGGTTATATTGACCCCCAATCACATTATAGGATTATCACTCGCTATTTACCCCTGCATATATTGGGTAACCCCTGCCAGGGCTAGAGTCCAAAACCTTTATTACAATCTTCTGTTCCCTCTCCGCTATTCTTATAGGAGTTGTGCTCAAATTTGATACAATCCATGCAGAACTCTAGGACAAGTTATCGCTTTATTTTAGTATTTTACCTCTATTTCTTCCTCTCCTATGTCCCGCCCCCTCCTAGCCCCCGGGGTCAGAGCCAACTTTATAAACAAGTCTGTCCCCTTCCCCACAAGGAGTTTTGTGGCAATATTTGTACAATCCATGCAGAACTCTAGGACAAGTAGCGATCTTATAGGATTTTACCTCTATTTCTCCCTATTGGGCCCCGCCCCTCTGCCCCCAGTCAGGTACTACCATCTGTGTAATCCGGTCAATACAACCCCTAACTTTATACAAGTTCTGTTCCCCTTCCCCAAGGATGTTTGTGGCCAAATTTGTTACAATCCATGCAGAACTCTAGGACAAAGAGATTTAAGGATTTAACCTCTATTTCCCCTATTTGGGCCCCGCCCTCCTGCCCCAGGGGGTCAGAGCCAAACTTAAACAAGTTCTGTTCCCCTTCCCCCAAGGATGTTTGTGCCAAATTTGGTTACAATACCATGCAGAACTCTTAGACAAGTAGCGATTTATAGGATTTACCTCTATTTCCCCTATTGGGCCCCCCTCCTCCGCCCCGGGGGTCAGAGCCTATATATTATGCAAGTTCTGTCTCCCTTCCTCAAAGATGTCCCAAATTTTTGGTCACAATCCATGCAGAACTCTATGACAAGTAGCGGTTTATAGGATTTTACCTCTATTTCCCCTATTGGCCCCGCCCACCTGTCTCTCCCGGGGGGTCAGAGCCCAAACTTTATACAATATATATTTCCCCTTGGCCGCCCCTCATGCCCCTCAGTGGTTCAGAGCCCTAACTTTTATACAAGTTCTTTTTCCCCTACCCCCAAGGATGTTTGTGGCCAAATTTGGTTACAATCCATGCAGAACTCTAGGACAAGCTAGCGATTTATAGGATTTACCTCTATTTCCCCATTGGCCCCCGCCCCTCCTGCCCCCGGGGTCAGAGTCCAAACTTTAAACAACCCTTCGGGCCAGGTGAGCTAAAAATGTATATTTCAGCAAATTCCATTGGTTACGGAAAAAGTACAAAAAATTGAAAACCAAAAAAATATGCAAAAGGCACTACTAGACCATAAGAACAATGTGTCTATGAGAGTTTCATGGAAATATATCAGCTGGTTTAGAGTTGTGCTCCGGAAACATTCTTACACAAAAATCTGCCATTTTCAGCCAATGTTTCCATGGTTACAGGAAAAAGTACAGAAAGTGAAAACCTTAAATAGCAAAAGGCACTACTAGACCATAAGACCAATTTGCTATGAAGTTTCATGGAAAAATCTCTTCTGGTTTTAGAGTCATGCTCCGGAAACGAACCTGGTACAAAAAATATGATATTTTCAGCAATGTTCCATGGTTAACAGGAAAAAGTACAAAAAGTGAAAACCTTAAAATAGCAAAAGCCACACTAGACCATAAGACCAATGTGTGTATGAAGTTTCGTGGAAAAATCTCTTCTGGTTTTAGAGTTATGCTCCGGAAGACCATTCGTACGGACGGACAGACGGACGGACAGACGACGGACGGACCAAACCCATTTGTATATCCCCCGCAACTTCGTTGGGCGGGAGATAACAAGAGCCACCAAAGGCGCTTAAACATGTAGGAAATTAATTAGATATAGTGTCATGGTACCATCCTTCGATTTGGATCACCAGAGAGTGAACAACACTTTGTCGGACCAGTCTCAGATCATTTCATGCAGTTTCAGCCAAACGCACCGTTAGAACTTGAGAAGAAGTTCAAAATGTGTTTCAAGATGGCGGCTTTGGCGGCCATCTTGATTTGGATCGACCCGAAAAAAAACAACACTTTGTCGGGACCATGTCAGGATCATTTCATCAAGTTTCACCAAACTGCACCGTTAGAACTTGAGAAGAAGTTCAAAATGTGTATTTCAAGATGGCGGCTTTGGCGGCCATCTTGGATTCGGATCGACCCGAAAAATAACAACACTTTGTCGGGACCATGTCAGGATCATTTCATGCAATTTCAGCCAAATCGAAACGGTAGATAACTGAGAAGAAGTTCAAAATGTGTTTAAAGATGGCGGCTTTGGCGGCCATCTTGGATTGAATCAACGCGAAAAAATACAAACACTTTGTCAGGACCATGACAGGATCATTTCATGAGAGTTTCAGCCAAATCGCACCGTTAGAACTTGAGAAGAAGTTCAAAAGTGTTTCAAGATGGCGGGCTGTGGCGGCCATCTTGGATTTCGATCGACCCGAAAAATAACAACACTTTGTCAGACCATGTCAGGATCATTCATACAAGTTCAGCCAAATCCAACCGTAGAACTTGAGAAGAAGTTCAAAATGGTTTTAAAGATGGCGGCTGTGGCGGCCATCATGGATTTCAGATCGACCCGAAAAATAACAACACTTTGTCGGGACCATGTCAGGATCATTTTCAATTTCTTTCAACAAATTTTATTTCAAACAAGAGGCCACAGGGCCTTAACATATAGGAAATTAATTAGATATAGTGTCATGGTAGCCATCTTCGATTTGTGATCAACCAGAGATGTAACAATACTTTGTTGGGACCATGTCAGGATCATTTCATGCAAGTTTCAGCCAAATCGCACCGGTAGAACTTGAGAAGAAGTTCAAAATGTGTTTTCAACATGGCGGCTTTGGCTGCCATCTTGGATTTCGGATCGACGCGAAAATAACAACACTTTGTCAGGACCATGTCAGGATCATTTCATGAAGGTTTCAGCTAAATCGCACTGGTAGAACTTGAGAAGAAGTTCAAAATGTGTTTTCAAGATGGCGGCTTTGGCGGCCATCTTAGATTACCGATGGACCCGAAAAATAACAACACTTTGTTGGGACCATGTCAGGATCATTTAATGCAAGTTTCAGCCAAACTGCACCGGTAGAACTTGAGAAGAAGTTCAAAATGTGTTTTCAAGATGGCGGCTGTGGCGGCCATCTTGAATTTCGGACGACCCGAAAAATAACAACACTTTGTCGGGACCCTTTGGGTCAGATGACCTAAAAATGCCCTTGTCACTAAAATTAAAACATCATTGATTGTCATTTTTCTTCGTTTGAGGCTTCAAATTCAATAACCTTGAATTTGGTCTCATTCCATTTTCTCAAATACGTAAGTGTCCTGGACACTGATTCAGTCTTACACAGAATCAGAACAAACCCGAGTATTGGGCTAAAGATCATCATTGTGAGTTGGGGGGGGGGGTGTCTAGTGCTAAATTGTCAGATGCTATAATCACTTGATTTCAAAGCCGATAAATCAATAAACTCACTGAAAAAGTACAATGAGGTACAAATTCATCTTGCCTATCTTATATAGTGAAGAATATAATTTCCATTTGACAAAAGACATACAAACAAATGTATGATTGCTGTTGAAAACATTCAGAATAGGTTTAATTGTTGATAATTGTAATGGAATTTAAAACTGTAATATTAATTATCATGGGGTTGATGTTTTTTTCCATTTTGGTGAGGGGATATAACTACAAGAGAAATACTGTCATCTAACAAAATCTTTTTTTCAATCCTTGTCCACATAAGTTACACACATTGAATTATTATAGTTCATTGAAATTCAACACCAACAAGAGATCCAAGCGACTACAACCTTTCCAATTTATATATCAGTTAATGGGAATAATCTATATGCACCATGTGATACCCGATAACATTTGTGCGGGACTATTGTTTCTATTGGTGATGGAATGATGTCAAAAGATGATATCCCGTGCTCATGTCATTTCAACGGGAAGATTACAAATATTTATGTTCCATCAGTACTGGAGATACTAGTCTCGTACAAACATTATCGCGTATCACGTGGTATGTTAATTATTCCCATTGAATTAGGAATCTTTTTCTCTCCTTGTCCGTATGTACGTTATAAAGCACTATTGTTACCTGCAGAGCTCCATGGCAATGCGTATAGGATGCATGGTAAGATGGGCACCCGTACGAACCAGCAGCGTAATGATCTGATGGTGTTTACTGATGATGGCGTCATTTAGAGGTGTGTGTTCGTGCTGGTCCTTGGTATGTATTGTCGCCCCATGATGAAGGAGGTACTGCACCACAGGCAGATGTCCTTCACGAGCAGCTACATGGAGTGCTGTTCGGCCATCTTGATTTCCAGCTGACAAATTGCCACCCTGATAAAAAATAAATAAATCACAGCATAGTAGGCTCTATTAATTACAACAGGTTACCTAGATATCTTATAATAAGGATCTAATGATTGAACCCTGAATTGTTTTGTTTCCTTCTATGTTTTTAAACTACCGATGACATAAACCAATATATCGTTATCAATTTTAGAGTTACAACTTTAAGCCACATTGATAGTAAAGAAAGGATCCCTTCAGTACTTTCTGATCAATAGCGATAACAAACTTCAACTGTCAAAATCACAGATGTCTGCAGGTTGGCCATCATGTTATCTGATCGTTCCGAAATGCAAACATACAAAATTTGAGAACACCTTCTGAGAAATATCAATAACAAGAATTGTTTACAGATAGATGGATGGTATAGAACAGAAGAACGATGGATCATAGTTACAAAACAATTTCATAAGCTCACCATCTGACAATTTTATTTTGTTTACAGATAGATGGATGGTATAGAACAGAAGAATGATGGATCATAGTTACATAAGCTCACCATCTGACAATTTTATTTTGTTTACAGATAGATGGATGGTATAGAACAGAAGAATGATGGATCATAGTTACATAAGCTCACCATCTGACAATTCTATTTTGTTTACAGATAGATGGATGGTATAGAACAGAAGAACGATGGATCATAGTTACATAAGCTCACCATCTGACAATTCAATTTTCTGTTACTATTGCAATTAAAACTTCCATCAATTTTTCATATAAATTTCCATTGAACTGTAAGTAGTACATATTCCTTTTTTCTCGGCCCTGCTTCCAAAGTTACAAAGGACTACTGTATGTAAGATTTGGGTTCTTTTTGGCCCCAAACCCATCATTTTTTTAAACTAACTATTAAGAAATAATTGAATTATTGCATTTGAACTATTCAGTACATCACTGATTTAATTGTAATAAAAGTTTGATAATATTGCACCTTTAAGTTGCCATGGTAACCATCCGAAATATGCATAAATTAAATGAATTTGAAAATTTTGTAATTTTTTGCCTATTTTATTTTACAGTTTTTGTCTTTGAAACAATAAAGCGCAATCTTGAACAAACTTAACATTTAATATGTAGATACTTCAGACACATCTTCAGAAGAAATATAAAGTCTGTTCAAAGATGAGCTTTATGGTATCTAGATGAACAAGAGGCCCATTGGCCTTAACGGTCATCTGACTATTAGTACAATACAACATAGTTGTTTAAAGATTGCTTATTTGACCTCTGTGACCTTGATTGAAGGTCAAGGTAATTCATTTGAACAAACTTGGTAGCCCTTCATCCCAGCATGCTACATGCTCAATATCAGTACCCTGGGCCTTCTGGTTATTGAGAAGAAGTCATTTAAATATTTAAGTCTATTTGCTGCCCGTGACTTTAAATGAAGATCAAGGTCATTCATTTGAATAAACTTGATAGCCCTTTATCCAAGCATGCTACATGCCCAATATCAGTACCCTTGGCCTTCTAGTTCTTTAGAAGAGGTCATTTAAAGATTTTAGCCTTTTTGACCCCCATGACCTTGAATGAAGATCAAGGCCATTCATTTGAACAAATTTGATAGCCCTTCATCAAAGCATGTCAAAGGCCCAATTTCAGGCCTCTAGGCCTCTTAGTTATTCACAAGAAGTTGTTTAAAGGATTTTAGCCTATTTGACCCCTGTGACCTTGAATGAAGGTCAAGGTCATTCATTTGAACAAACTTGGTAGCCCTTCATCCCAGCATGCTACAGGCCCAATATCAGTACCATGTGCCTTCTCGGTCTTGAAAAGAAGTTGTTTAAAGATTTTAGCCTTTTTGACCCCCATGACCTTGAATGAAGATCAAGGCCATTCATTTGAACAAATTTGATAGCCCTTCATCAAAGCATGTCAAAGGCCCAATTTCAGGCCTCTAGGCCTCTTAGTTATTCACAAGAAGTTGTTTAAAGGATTTTAGCCTATTTGACCCCTGTGACCTTATATGAAGGTCAAGGTCCTTCATTCGAACAAACTTGGTAGCCCTTCATCCCAGCATGCTGTAGGCCCAATATGAGTATCCTCGGCCATTTAGTTCTTGAGAAGAAGTAATTCAAAGAATTTAGCCTATTTGACCCTCATGACCTTGAATGAAGATTAAGGTCATTCATTTGAACAAACTTGGTAGCCCTTCATCCCAGCATGCTACATGCCAAATATCAGTACCCTGGGCCTTCTGGTTCTTGAGAAGTCATTTAAAGATTTTAGCCTATTTGACCCCCTTGACCTTGAATGAAGATCAAGGTCATTCATAGGAACAAACTTGGTAGCCCTTCATCCCAGTATGGCACAGGCCCAATATCAGGTCTCTAAACCTCTTCATTATTCAAAAGATGTTGTTTAAATGGTTACAGCCTATTTGACCCCTGTGACCTTGAATGAAGGTCAGTGTCATTTATTTGAACAAACTTGGTAGCCTTTCATCCCAGCATCCTACGGGCCCAATATCAGTACCCTCGGCCTTCTGGTTCTTGAGAAGAAGTCGTTTAAAGGATTTTAGACTATTTGACCCTCGTGACCTTGAATGCAGGTCAAGATCATTCATTTGAACAAACTTGGTAGCCCTTCATCCCAGCATGTCACAGGCCCAATATCATTACCCTGGGCCTTCTGGTTCTTGAGAAGAAGTCGTTTAAAGATTTTGGACTATTTGACCCTCCTGACCTTGAATGAATGTCAAGGTCATTCATTTGAACAAACTTGGTAGCCCTTCATCCCAGCATCCTACAGGCCAAATATCAGTACCCTGGGCCTTCTGGTTTGTGAGAAGTGGTCGTTTAAAGATTTTAGATAATTTGACCCTCGTGACCTTGACTGAAGATCAAGGTCATTTATTTGAACAAACTTGGTAGCTTTTCATCCCAGCATGCCAGAGGCCTAATATCAGGTCTCTAGGCCTCTTAGTTATTCACAAGAAGTTGTTTAAAGGATTTTAGCCTATTTGACCCCTGTGACCTTGAATGAAGGTTAAGGTCATTTATTTGAACAAACTTGGTAGCCCTTCATCCCAGCATCCTACAGGCCAAATATCAGTACCCTGGTTCTCGAGAAGAGTCGTTTAAAGATTTTCGCCTTATTGAACCCTGTGACCTTGAATAAAGGTCAAGGTCATTCATTTGAACAAACTTGGTAGCCCTTCATCCCAGCATGCCACAGGCCTAATATCAGGTCTCTAGGCCTCTTAGTTATTCACAAGAAGTTGTTTAAAGGATTTTAGCCTATTTGACCCCTGTGACCTTGAATGAAGGTTAAGGTCATTTATTTGAACAAACTTGGTAGCCCTTCATCCCAGCATCCTACAGGCCAAATATCAGTACCCTGGTTCTCGAGAAGAAGTCGTTTAAAGATTTTCGCCTTATTGACCCCTGTGACCTTGAATAAAGGTCAAGGTCATTCATTTGAACAAACTTGGTAGCCCTCCATCCCAGCAACCTACAGGCCAAATATGAGTACCCTTGGCCTTCCGGTTATTGAGAAGAAGTTGTTTGAATGAAAAGTTTACGCACGGCGCACGGCACACAGTGCATGATGACAATAGGTCATCCTGACCCTTCGGGTCAGATGACCTAAAAACTGACTAAATTTGCACATTTTCACTGATAATTTTTGCATACTTAGGATAGTTACCATAGCAATAACAGCTACAATGATACATAAGTATCATATCTATTTTATCAAAGATGTAGTGACTATTTGATAATTAAATTACTAATTAACAAGTTTGAAAATTGATGGATTTGGGGACAAAAAGCGCCCAAACCATATAAGTCCTTTCCCATGTAATTAGATTTGCCAATCATTAGTTTACATCTCAGGTTAATACTTCGACCTGCTGTTGTGAGAGACTTATATACATACGGTGGATCGTAGTCTCTTCAGTGCTTCGATGTCATTGCTCTTTGCAGCAGCACACATGAGGTTAGGATACAGAGCGTCGCGTAATTTCAAATTTTCTTCCTTCGTGCTAATACTGAGAGCCTTAGCTACACAGTCAATGAGTTCAAAGTCCAACAAGGAAATATCCTCAATGTGTATGGACCGTACTTCTCCTCGGAGATTTCTCTTCATCATCTGAAATAAAGATTAAATAAAAATTCAAGCTAATGGCTTCTGTATCTGGATTTTCATAAAAAAAAATATACAAAACACCTCCATGTGTTATACATAAGCCTAATACATCCTTTATACTCCAGGGGTATTATCACTGCTGTTATATCCACACCTGGACTATCTCACAGTAAAACTGGCGGCAGTTTAGAAGAAAATAACTGACCAGTCACAGGCCTGCATTGACTTCCTTTGGAGAGCGACTCCCAACTTCAAAACACAGTCAACCATAGGGTACCGTTATCCAATTCCTTTGAAGTACATTAAATGATCAAATTACATGTGTCGTCTGTGACCTCCAGTTTTACTATGAGATTATCCAGAGGTGAATATAATTATATAGTTACTCCTGGAGTATCGAGGATGAACCTAATATTGTTACACATTTGATTGAGTCATGTCAAACATTAAAAGGAAGCACCATCGATGTTGTGTTCAAACCCTGTTGCTTACCTTAGCCTTAGTTTCTATTGTCCAGTTGGATTTACTGAGAACATAGGAGAGCTTGGTTAGAGCAGCTTCAGCAGTCATATCACCGCCCGGTATCACACCTTTATCATACAACGCCTGTAAAAACAAATAGTCGAAGAAGTCCTGGGGGAATCAAAGATAGTCCTGTAATGGACATCCTGTTTACTGATTGGTCACAACATGCAACTGGCACATCTAGAGCTCAAGAAAAGGAAGCTACATAAGTAAGAAACCTTCAGTACTTTCTGGAAAATAGCAAAATATTTGTTATTTTATGATTTTTTATTTTTGAATCATTTTCCATTGTACCAATCAGTGGCGTAGGAAGATGAAACGTAATGGGGGGGGCAAAGGTCCCCAATATTTTGTAACACCCCCCCCCTAAAAGGAAATTAAAGAATACGCAAATTGGCCAAATTAGCATTTGAAAATTGAAATTTTGGTGTTTTAGGGGTCTGAAGGTGACCCCCGGGGAAAAATATTGTAATTTAGAATGGCTGAAATGAGTTTTACAATGTATTTTGATGATTTTGCGAGTGCCCGAAAGCGCGAGATTTTGGTGTTTGGGGGGGCCAAGGCCTCCCCCGGGAAAAATATTATGATTTAGAATAGCTTAAATGAGTTTTGATGAATTTGCAAGCGCCCGAAAGCGCGAGATTTTGGAGTTTGGGGGGTCCGGGGATCACCCACAGAAAAAAATTTCGATTTAGAATGGCTTAGATGAGTTTTACGATGCATTTCAATGAATTTGCGAGCGCCCAAAGGCGCGAGAATTTGGTGTTATGGGGTCCGGGGGTCTCCCCGGGAAAAAAATTACGATTTAGAATGACTGAGATGAGTTTTACGATGTATTTTAATGATTATAAAGCGTTCTAAACATGGTAGTTTTTCGATTTAAAGCTACCTGCATTTAGAAATGATAATTGTGTCGTCATAACATTATGCAACCCTACTCGATCTGAATACACCGGCTTCACACCATCGACACATTGTTGTGTAACATAAACAAGAGGCCCATGGGCCTTAACGGTCATCTGACTCATGACATAAAACAACAAAGTCACAGTATCTATTAGAGGTTAACAATTAATATAAACAATACAAGGAACTCCTTAGTTGAATATGTAAGTTTCTGAAATAGGTAAATGTCATTTGTTGAACAAACTTGGTAGCCCTTCATCCATATATGGTTGTAACGAATTCAAGGATTAATATAAGGAGTCGTCAGATTTTAAAGCCAAATTTCAGCAAAGCTCCCATTTTGGACCTCCGCCGTACTATCCCCATGGGTCTAAGCTCGGTCCTTTATAAAATATGATTGTCCTCACCTAAAGTTCCCCCTTCTGAATCATTTAAAACCCCTATAGACCAATTTTCATTGAGATCGGAGACTGAAACCTGAAAACAGGAAGTGGGCCAGTGGCCATCTTGGAATACCAAAATCTTTATGAAAATGTTTTCATGTTGTTCGGCATCAATTAAAACTCCTATAGACCAATTTTCATTGAGATCGGAG
>SAYR01030304.1:150070-166609 GCA_004382745.1 Argopecten irradians irradians
GTGAAAGCCTTAAAACAGGAACGTGGCCAGCGGACATCTGGAATACCAAAAAAACTTTACGAAAATGTTGTATGTTGTTCGGACATCAATTATAACCCCTATAAAATCAAATTGAGATCGGAGGACCGAAACCATGAAAACAGGAATTGGGCCAGCTAAAATTAAAAAATTTGTCCTTTTGGGGCCCCAACCCCTCAGCCCCTAAGGGATCAAACCAAGACTCATTTATATAATGATATGGATTGTTCCTTCCCCAGATGTGTTGACTCTACTACGCAAATATGGATGAAATTGCATCCAAGGATGAATGGAGGAGTAGGATTTTTAAACTAAAAATTAAGAAAAATTTGCCCTTTAAGGACCGCTACACCCTCAAGCCCCTTAGGGTCGTGACCATGCGCTCATTATATAAACTATATGGATTGTCCAATACATAAATGATGTATTCAAACCAAATATGGGATGAAATTGCATCCAAGGCATGAAGGAGGAGTAGGATTTTTAAACTAGAAATTAAGAAAAATTTGCACTTTTGGAGCCCCAGCCGCTCAGCCCCTAAGGTCGGACCAGGCTCATCTATATAGTATATGAGTGCCCATACCAGAATGATGTTTCACACAATAATGATGATGGAAATCCATCCAAGGATGAAGGAAGTAGTAGGATTTTTAAGAGACTGAAAATTAAGAAAATTTGCCCTTTTGGGGCCCCACCCTCAGACCCTACGCAGTCGGACAAAGCTCATTTATATATAAATATGATTGTTCCTTTCCCTCAATAGATTTTCAACGAACAAATATATGATGAAATCCACTCAAAGGCATGAGGAAGGAGTAAAGGATTTAAAAATCTAAAATTAAAGAAAATTTGCCATTTCGGGGCCACAACCTTCAGGCCCCTTAGGGGTCCGAACGCAAGCTCATTATATATAAAATTATGATTGATCCTTCCCCAATGATAGTTTCACACCAAAATATGGATTGAAATATCATGCAAGTGATGAAGGAGGAGTAAGAATTTTTAAAGCTAAAATTAAGAAAAATTTTGCCCCTTTTGGGCCCCATCCCCTCAGCCCACTAGGGGGTCGAACGCATGCTCATTTATATAAAATATGATTGTTCCTACCAATTGATTGTTTCACACCAAATATGGAATAGAAAATTCATACCAAAGGATTGAAGGAGAGTTAGCGATTTTAGAAGCTAAAAATTAAGAAATTTGCCCTATATTAAGGCCCTTACCCCGTCAGCCCCTAAGGGGTCGGACCATAGCTCATTTTATAATAATGTATAGGTCCAGCCATAATGATGTTTCAAACGAAATATGGATGAAATCCATCCGAAAGGATAAGAGGAGTAGGGATTTTAAAACTAAAATCAAGAAAAATCTTGCACTTTGGGGCACCCACACGCCCAGGGGTTCGGACCCAGTGCTTCATTTATATAATTATGATTGCCCGTCATAGCCAAATTGATGTTTCACAGCTAAATATGGATGAAATCCATCCAATGGAAGAGGAAGGCAGTTAGGATTTTAAAGCTAAATAAAAAATTATGCCCTTTTGCGGGCCCCCACCCCTCAGCCCACTAGGAGTCGGACAAAGCTTCATTTATATAAAATAATGGAATTGGCCTTCCCCCAATGATGTTTCACAACAAATATAGATGCATAATCCATCCAAGGTATGAGGAAGGAGTAGGATTTAAAATCTAAAATAAGAATAAACTTTGACCATTTTGGGGCCCCACCCCTCAGCCCTCTAGGAGTCGAACCATATAGCTCATTTATTATAATATAAAATATGATTGATCCTTCCCCAATGATACGTTTCACACCAAATCTATGGATGAAATTCAATCACAAGGATTGAAGGAGGAGTCATTTAAAGCTAAAATTAAGCAAAAATTATGCCTTTTGCGGGACCCCACCCCTCAGCCCCTAGTGTCGAACCAGCTCATTCTATATAAAATAGATTGTACCTTCCCCAAATTGATGTTTCACACCAAATAAGATGCAACAATGATGTTTCACACCAAATATAGATGAAATCCATCCAAGGATGAGGAAGGAGTAGGATTTTAAAGCTAAAATTAAGAAAATTTGCCCTTTTGGGGCCCCACCCCTCAGCCCCTAGGGGTCGAACCAGGCTCATTTATATAAAATATGATTGTCGGTCCTCAATGATGTTTCACACTAAATATGGATGAAATCCATCCAAGGATTAAGGAGGAGTAGGCTTTTGTATAAATAGTCTTACGCACGACGCACGGCGGACGGCGCACGGCGGACGGCGGACGGCGCACGACAACGGACGAAACACGATGACAATAGGTCATCCTGACCTTCGGTCAGATGACCTAAAAATGAATAATTTTCTAGTTAAGACAAATTGATCTTTTAATTAAGAGACATTTTTTAAATAGTACACAGAATCCCTTGATGGACATTTTAGTCTAGTTTGTGTGTATTGAATTTTTACTATTTAAGGTTTGACATTATGTGCTTGAACGTTTTAGGAAATGCGCTGTGCAGCGGAAAATTTTCCAGAATGAAGTACGAAAAATGTACAGGAGGACCCTTTTTTCTTTCTAATAAGCATTTTTAGAAAAATTTCAGTCGGCGAAAATGGGGGGGGGGGGCAGTTTCCCCACCTGCCCCCCCGCTTCCTACGCCCCTGCCAATGCAAGAGTACAAACAAATACAGGAACAGTTTAAATATAACCATAACATGGACTTTAGCAGTGACAATTGAGTTCGGATACAGAATGAAACAGAGACATATAAATACTACAAATTGGCCCATCGGGCCCTTGAAATCAGTCAGTGATTTTATAAATTAGACATTTTAATCTATGAAGAGTATCTGTTTCCATCAAATCTATGGATTCAAAAGAAGATTTTGAAATTTTAGTCATTTTGGCCACATTTGACCCCGCCCTACTGGTCCCTGGGGGTCAGCGAGGACCAATATGGATATGGTAAAATGCTATATCTCAGAGAAATAATTCTAACCAAGTTTGACTCATTTCCTATGAAAATTCTGCAAATAATGCTAGTAAAAGTTTTTTTCCTATATATAGAATATTGTAAATTTGATCCCGTTCCCAGTGGAAATTCTGAGATCCCAGGGCTATGAAATTCATAATTTTTGTAAAGGGCCTTAACCTAAGACCTTTAAAACTATGAAAAGTTTCTGGTTCCATCAAATCTGTGAATTCAGAAAAAGATTTTTGAAATTTTAGCCCTTTTGGCCCCGCCCCTCTGGCCCCAAAGGGGTCAGTCAGGACCAATACGGATATGATGTTAAAATACTATCTCAGGCTAATAATTCTAACAAAGTTTGACTCATTTCCTATCAAAATTGAGCAAATAATGTTCATAAATGTGTTTTCATATATAAAATATAGTAGACTTGAACCCCTCCCAAGGGGGAAACGTGAGACCCAAGGGTTATATAATTCACAATTTTTGTACCTTTCTATCTATGAAGAGTATTTGATTCTATCATTTCTGGAATTTCAAAAGATTTTTGAAGTTTTAGCATATTTGACCCCTTTTGGCCCCACCCCTCAGGCCCCTAGGGTCAGTCCTGGAAAAATTATTGATAGAATTCAATGGCCAATTATACTGATAATTCTGACAACATTAGACTTATTTACTATAACAAATGACCAAATAATATTTAACAAGAGATCCCAGAGGGATCTTGGCGCCCACCATAGAATGATCTATGTCTGACAATGGAAAGAAGGATCTTTTCCCTGCTTTTCAAACTTTTTCAAATATACAACATATGATATTTAAGACAAATCGCTTTATTGTTCTCTGAGAATCAGCGGTGAAATCCAAGATGGCGACAGGTTGGCAATCATGTTGACCAATCAGTCCCAAAGGTACTATGCACAACTAAAGCCCAAGGGGAAACTATGCATGAAATATGAGAGATATCCCTTCAGTAATTGCAGACAAATAGCGATAACTATCCAAATACAAGATGGCTGCCTGAGTACTTTCTGAGAAATAGCAGTAACAAACTTTAACTATCAAAATCCAAGATGGCCGCCGGTCGGCTATCTTGTTGACCGATCTTTCTCAAAATGTAATATGCACATCTTGAGTCCTAGGGGATCCTACATATGAAATTTGATTAAGATCCCTTCAGTACTTTCTGAGAAATAGCGGTAACAATCTTTAATTATCAAAATCCAAGATGGTCGCCAGTCACCCATCTTGTTGAGCGATCGGTCCAAAAATGCAATATGCACAACAAGGGTCCTAGGGGAACCTACATACAAAATTTGAGAAAGATTGCTTCAGTACTTTCTGAGAAATAGCGGTAACAAACTTTAACTATCAAAATCCAAGAAGGCCGTCGGTCGGCCATCTTGTGGAGCGATCGGTCCCAAAATGCAATATGCAAAACTAGGGTCCTAGGGGAACCTACATATGAAATTTGAGAAAGATCCCTTCAGTACTTTCTGAGAAATAGCGGTAACAAACTTTAACTATCAAAATCCGAGATGGCCGCTGGTCAGCCATCTTGTTAAGCGATCGGTCCCAAAATGCAATATGCACAACTAGGGTCCTAGGGGAACCTACATATGAAATTTGAGAAAGATCCCTTCAGTACTTTCTGAGAAATAGCGGTAACAAACTTTAACTATCAAAATCCAAGATGGCTGCTGGTCGGCCATCTTGTTGAGCGATCGGTCCCAAAATCCAATATGCACAACAATGCTCATAGGGGAACCTACATATGAAATTTGAGAAAGATCCCTTCAGTACTTTCTGAGAAATAGCGGTAACAAACTTTAACTATCAAAATCCAAGATGGCCGCTGGTTGAGCGATCGGTCCCAAAATGCAATATGCACAACTAGGGTCCTAGGGGAACCTACATATAAAATTTGAGAATGATCCCTTTAGTACTTTCTGAGAAATAGCGGTAACAAGAATTGTTAACGGACGGACGGACGGACGGACGGACGGAAGGACGGACGGATGGAAGGACGGACGACGGACCACGGACGAAAGGCGATTTGAATAGCCCACCATCTGATGATGGTGGGCTAAAAATGTGTTTCTACTATAAAAACTATAGTAAACTTGACCCCATCTCTAGGGGAAACGGGAAACCTAAGGGTCATATAATCAACAATTTTTGTAAAGGAACTTAAGACCTTTCCATCTATGTAGAGTATTTGATTCTATCATTTCTGGAATTTCAGACGAAGATTTTTGAAGTTTTAGCCTATTTGACCCCTAGGGCCCCTAGAGGGCTGGGTCCATATAATTCAGTTTTGGTTGACATTTGGCCTTAGAAGGTTTGTGCAAAATTTCAACAAAATCATTTCTTTTTAAAATAAAGTTGGAAGACGATAATCTATGTTCATTCTGTAGTAGAGAAGAAGAATCATTGGAACACATCCTCTTCAACTGCTATTTCTCTAATGAACTTATACAGGAATTTAATGCATGGTACTGTGAAAATGATGAAGTTGAACATTTTTTAATTTTAAGTGAATCTGATGTCATATTTGGAAATGCTAATTTCAAAACCAGACTAAACCACTTTTTGTTACTGATAAAATACCATATTTATACACGCAAATGTAAAAACCTACTTCCTCTCTTTCAGTTATGTAAATTGTCATTCACAGAAGTCATCAAATTAGAAAAGTACATTTCTAAAAAGCAACAGACTGAGCAAGTTTTTCTGGAAAAATGGGGGCCATTTGCTTTAATTTAAGTACCTATATATATAGCTAGTTTATGAATTATCCATGTCAGAGTGCTTTCCCCTTATGTTTGTAAATTAAAATTAATACCTGAATAACACTGTGCGCCTGTTATGTATGATAAAATGACTATGTTTTGATGATTTCTGAATAATTTTTAACCTTCTTCAATATTAGTGGAATGATATGAATCTGTATTTATGTCTAAGAACTGATATACATCTGTAATAAACAGTCATTTATATTATGTTATACTTGTGATATATACAAGATACAGTGCACATAATCGGCGCAAACATATTTTTTCTTCTGTTATAATATATATATGCATGTTATCTGTACCAGAGAGGGTCTGAACCATCTACAATCAATCCAATTATAATTAATTTATATATAATTATATCAACCATGGCAACTATTGTTATTATTTTTTTTTTTTTTTTTTAATTTATTATTATTATTATAACTACTTATTTATATATTTGTTTTTCATTTATGAATTTACTTATCTTATTTATTTATTAACCTATTTATTTTTATGAATTTATCATTCAGTTATTTTCATACTTATTCCTATTTTTTGTTTATGTTTTTTGGTTTGTGTAAACATACATGTATGAAAGAATGATAGCGTGAAACAGATGGAGTGAGAGCCAGGATAAATGTTTTGTTGATGTTGAATATGTAAGTTATGTACTTGAGAATGAAAGGGTTGAGAGTTGTTTATGTGTTTAGGTGGGAATGAATGTGTGTATGATGATTGAGAGCCCTCGTGTGTGGGGACATTTGTTTGTAAGGAGGCTGACCCCAGGGCCCCAACCCTGGCAGTTTCTATGATAGAATAGTCTGGCCAATAAATTTATTTTTTTTCCACCAAAAAAAAAAAAAAAAACAAATTTGGCTCAGCAGTTTTTTAAGAAGAAGTCTTAAAATGTAAATTGCTTATCGCTATACGACGGACAACAACGGACAAAAGGCAATTAGAACAGGTCACTTGAAACTTCGTCTCAGGTGGCCTAAAAACTACAAGAACAAAAAGCATTCCTTTCTTACCAGTTTGCATAATATTTACACACACATACTCACACATACCTGAGTTTACATTAATTCAATATTGCATACATCCAGAACTTTCCATCTTTCTTACCAGTTTGCATAATATTTACACACACATACTCACACATACCTGAGTTTACATTAATTCAATATTGCATACATCCAGAACTTTCCATAGCCAGATTCATACAGCCAAATAACATTTAAATAAGAGGAGAGGATAGGTTGGATAAGAAAAAGTTGTACAGGAGGATCGAGTCAAGATGTATATTATATAGGAAAATAGCAAAATCATTGTCAAAATCCCATTGGTTCAAGTGTCAAAATCCCATTGGTTCAAGTGTCAAAATCCCATTGGTTCAAGTGTCAAAATCCAATTGGTTCAAGTGTCAAAATCCAATTGGTTCAAGTGTCAAAATCCCATTGGTTCAAGTGTCAAAATCCCATCGGTTCAAGTGTCAAAATCCCATTGGTTCCAGAATGCAATTGGCAACCAGCACGCCAAGTAAGCTACATATAAACTTTCAGAAACATATCACTTCAGGATTTTCTGAGAAATAGCAAAAATAAAATCAAAGATAGAAAACCTGTTGACCATCCTCTTTTTCGACTTTTTCCAAAAATACAATCGGCACCAACAGTAACCTTAAAATGAAATTTAAGAAAGATCCCTATGGTATCTCAGAGAAATATATTCAACAACTTCAATGGTCAAAATTTAAGATTGTCTCCCCTGGGCCATCTCGTTTTCAGATCAGAATGGAAATGCAATAGTAACAAATTTTGATAATCGCATTATTGAAATCAGTTTTAAAAAGAACCCTTCAGGACATTTTTAGAAATTTTGATAACAGGAATTGTTTTTGTATAAATTGACAACAAAGGTTGGACAATGGATAACCGTTCAGGGAGGACAAATGAAAAGTGATTTTTAATGCATTCCTTTTTGACCATTAGATATCACATTTTGATTTCTCATCTATCATACAATATTTTTCTTAGTGAACATTTAATATAACAGGAAAGATGATATAAAGAAATTGTGCATGAAAAATACTAAAAGCCTTTTATACCTTCCCTGTAGCATAGGTAGCGTCCACCATTCCTCGTGTACATTGTGTGATGTTCACGATAATAACTCCAATATTGATGGCATCCTCAATGACCTTGAGAATCTCAGGGCGGTTATCTGGAGCATTACCAGCCCCGTAGGACTGCAGAACCACTCCTTGCATTGGTGGTTGAAGAAAAGACTTCACCTGAAGAAATAAAGTTAGTGTGAGTAATGTAAGTGGGCCTATTCATTAATTCAATAAGCAACATTCTTCCTTTGGCACATGACACACATACACCTCAACAGGATAAAACCATTGCATTGGAATATTGGTCCCGAGACTAAATCTAAAAGATTTATTGGTTATTCTGTCTATGCATTATACAGAGTTATCTGCCTTTGCGGGTAGATATTGTTGTGACGTCATGTGTTTGCGAGTGTTACATCATACTTTTTAGAGAAAACAACATAATCTGTGCACACAAAGTAATGACATGACAATCAATACCTGCCCACAAGGGAGATAACTCTAATTACAATATGCAAATAAGGAATAGGAGATAGAATCTGGATGAATGCTTTCTTTGATTTACCGTATTTTCCTGAGTATAAGCAGCGACTTTTTTCCCTGAAAATCGGGAGTGCGGCTTATACACCAGTGCGGCTTATCCGTGGACGAAAACCAAAAATCTGACAATGTTTTTGCATTATTACGTCGTGATTCACATGTTTTACTCGCCAGTTTTGTAAAGTTTTTCATTGAACAAATCGCTGTAAAAGTGTTTAAAAGATAAAATATGCAATGAAAATATATTTAAGATGAAAATAATTACGTATCAGATGCATGTTCATTCATAAAATTTTTTAATTCAAGGAAATCCGCCGACTGAAACGTGTTTGTTTACAATCACACCACAATGGCGGTTTAGTAAAGTTATACACCGAAAAAATCACTGTAAACGTGTTTAAACGATATCATATGTGATGAAAATATAATAAAGATAAAAAGTAATAACGTACCCGATACATGTTCAATTGTAAAATTGTTTAATTCACGGAAAATCGGCCGACTGAAGCATGGTTGTTTACAGTCACAACACAATGGCGGACTGATTTCGTTATCAATTTGCTGCAGGATTGTTACCAAGAAAGATAAAATGTAAGTGATGTTAAGCAATCTTACCAGCTGTACCGAAATGCCAGGGAAGAGCCGTAACAGACCGACATTCTGACACATCTCACAGTGTACACGGAACTTCTCAGTCGTACCACTCCGAAACACAAGGGACCAGTCAACTAGAAAAGGTGAATAGGAAATAACACGGTCATATCAATTTGATGTCCAGATTACTAATGTAAATGCACCATTTTAATCCAGTCTTGATATTTTGACATTTTAAAATAAACTAGGTAAAATAGACCAGAAACATTGACAGAATATCCAAAGGGGTTTGGTCAATCCATATATAAATACTTTAAATTAAAGGTAGGTTTCCCACAACCAAATAAATATTTTTTTGTTATATCCGATAAACTGAAGAAAATTAAAAAAAACGTAATTATTAAAAATACCTCAATTTAATTTCTTAATGCGTATAAGATTGAACAAATATATCTTGAATAAAAAATTGAAGGAAATCATTGATTAATTACGATGTCAGGCTGACAGGATAGTATGCAAATGAAGCTGCGATGGATTGTGTAGTTGAAGTTTCACGCATACACATATTTACGCATTAAAAGTAAACAAAATGGCTGAACGAAAAGCGTGTGAGAAACAAGAGGCCCATGGGCCTTAACGGTCATCTGACTATTAGTACAATACAACATAGTCGTTTAAAGATTTTAGCCTATTTGACCTCTGTGACCTTGATTGAAGGTCAAGGTAATTCTTTTGAAAAACTTGGTAGCCCTTCATCCCAGTATGCTACATGCTCAATATCAGTACCCTGGGCCTTCTGGTTCTTGAGAAGATTTTAGCCTTTTTGACCCCCATGACCTTGAATGAAGATCAATGCCATTCATTTGAACAAATTTAATAGCCCTTCATCCAAGCATGTCAAAGGCCCAATATCAGGTCTCTAGGCCTTTTAGTTATTCACAAGAAGTTGTTTAAAGGATTTTAGCCTATTTGACCCCTGTGACCATGTATTAAGGTCAAGGTCCTTCATTCGAACAAACTCGGTAGCCCTTCATCCCAGCATGCTGTAGGCCCAATATGAGTATCCTGGGCCATTTAGTTCTTGAGAAGAAGTCATTTAAAGATTTTAGCCTATTTGACCCCCCTGACCTTGAATGAAGATCAAGGTCATTTTTTTAACAAACTTGGTAGCCCAGCATGCCACACGCCTAATATCAGGTCTGTAGGCCTCTTAGTTATTCACAAAAAGATGTTTAAAGGATTTTAGCCTATTTGACCCCTGTGACCTTGAATGAAGGTCAAGGTCATTTATTTTAACAAACTTGGTAGCCCTTCATCCCAGCCATCCTACAGGCCAAATATCAGTACCCTGGGCCTTCTGGTTCTTGAGAAGAAGTCGTTTAAAGATTACAGCCTTTTTGACCCCTGTGACCTTGAATGAAGGTCAAGGTCATTCATTTGAACAAACTTGGTAGCCCTTCATCCCAGCATGTCACAGGCCCAATATCAATATCCTGGGCCTTCTGGTTCTTGAGTAGAAGTTGTTTAAAAGATTTTAGCCTATTTGACCCTCATGACCTTGAATGAAGGTCAAGGTTAGTTATTTGAACAAACTTGGTAGCCCTTCATCCCAGCATACCAGAGGCCTAATATCAGGTCTCTAGGCCTCTAAGTTATTCACAAGAAGTTGTTTAAAGGATTTTAGCCTATTTGACCCCTGTGACCTTGAATAAAGATCAAGGCCATTCATTTGAACAAATTTGATAGCCCTTCATCCAAGCATGTCAAAGGCCCAATATCAGGTCTTTAGGCCTCTTAGTTATTCACAAGAAGTTGTTTAAAGGATTTTAGCCTATTTGACCCCTGTGACCTTATATGAAGGTCAAGGTCCTTCATTCGAACAAACTTGGTAGCCATTCATCCCAGCATGCCAGAGGCCTTATATCAGGTCTCTAGGCCTCTGGTTCTTACAAGAAGTTGTTTAAAGGATTTTAGCCTATTTGACCCCTGTCATCTTGAATGAAGGTCAAGGTCATTTATTTGAACAAACTTGGTAACCCTTCATCCCAGCATGCTACAAGCCCAATATCAGTACCATGTGCCTTCTGGGTCTTGCAAAGAAGTTGTTTAAAGATTTTAGCCGTTTTGACCACCATGACCTTGAATGAAGATCAAGGCCATTCATTTGAACAAATTTGATAGCCCTTCATCCAAGCATGTCAAAGGACCAATATCAGGTCTCTAGGCCTCTTAGTTATTCACAAGAAGTTGTTTAAAGGATTTTAGCCTATTTGACCCCTGTGACCTTGAATGAAGGTCAAGGTCCTTCATTCGAACAAACTTGGTAGCCCTTCATCCCAGCATGCTGTAGGCCCAATATGAGTATCCTGGGCCATTTAGTTCTTGAGAATAAGTCATTTAAAGATTTTAGCCTATTTGACCCCTGTGACCTTGAATGAAGGTCAAAGTCATTTATTTTTAACAAACTTGGTAGCCCTTCATCCCAGCCGTCATACAGGCTAAATATCAGTACCCTGGGTCTTCTGGTTCTTGAGAAGAAGTCGTTTAAAGATTTTAGTCTATTTGACCCTCATGACCTTGAATGAAGGTCAAGGTCATTCATTTGCACAAACTTGGCAGCCCTTCATCCCAGCATGCCAGAGGCCTAATATCAGGTCTCTGGGCCTCTAAGTTATTCACAAGAAGTTGTTTAAAGGATTTTAGCCTATTTGACCCCTGTGACCTTGAATGAAGATCAAGACCATTCATTTGAACAAATTTGATAGCCCTTCATCCAAGTATGTCAAAGGCCAAATATCAGGTCTCTAGGCCTCTTAGTTATTCACAAGAAGTTGTTTAAAGGATTTTACCCTATTTGACCCCTGTGACCTTATATGAAGGTCAAGGTCCTTCATTCGAACAAACTTGGTAGCCCTTCATCCCAGCATGCCAGATGCCTAATATCAGGTCTCTAGGCCTCTGGTTCTTTAACAAGAAGTTGTTTAAAGGATTTTAGCCTATTTGACCCCTGTCATCTTGAATGAAGGTCAAGGTCATTTATTTGAACAAACTTGGTAACCCTTCATCCCAGCATGCTACAGGCCCAATATCAGTACCATGTGCCTTCTCGGTCTTGCAAAGAAGTTGTTTAAAGATTTTAGCCTTTTTGACCCCCATGACCTTGAATGAAGATCAAGGCCATTCATTTGAACAAATTTGATAGCCCTTCATCCAAGCATGTTAAAGGCCTAATATCAGGTCTGTAGGCCTCTTAGTTATTTACAAGAAGTTGTTTAAAGGATTATAGCCTATTTGACCCCTGTGACCTTATATGATGGTCAAGGTCCTTCATTCGAACAAACTTGGTAGCCCTTCATCCCAGCATGCCAGAGGCCTAATATCAGGTCTCTAGGCCTCTGGTTCTTTAACAAGAAGTTGTTTAAAGGATTTTAGCCTATTTGACCCCTGTCATCTTGAATGAAGGTCAAGGTCATTTATTTGAATAAACTTGGTAGCCCCTCATCAAAGCATGCTACAGGCCCAATATCAGTACCATGTGCCTTCTGGGTCTTGCAAAGAAGTTGTTTAAAGATTTTAGCCTTTTTCACCCCCATGACCTTGAATGAAGATCAAGGCAATTCATTTGAACAAATTTTATAGCCCTTCATCCAAGCATGTCAAAGGCCCAATATCAGGTCTCTAGGCCTCTTAGTTATTTACAAGAAGTTGTTTAAAGGATTTTAGCCTATTTGACCCCTGTGACCTTGTATGAAGGTCAAGGTCCTTCATTCGAACAAACTTGGTAGCCCTTCATCCCAGCATGCTGGAGGCCCAATATGAGTATCCCGGGCCATTTAGTTCTTGAGAAGAAGTCATTTAAAGATTTTAGCCTATTTGACCCCTGTGACCTTGAATGAAGGTCCAGGTCATTTATTTTAACAAACTTGGTAGCCCTTCATCCCAGCCGTCATACAGGCCAAATATCAGTACCCTGGGCCTTCTGGTTCTTGAGAAGAAGTCGTTTAAAGATTTTAGCCTCAGGGCTGCGGAAAAATTTTGAAATGTACTCGTCCGTCGGACAAGTGCTTCATCACAATCTACTCGTCCGAATGACATTTTTACTTGTCCGCAATATTTGTCAGATAAATAAGTAGATGTGACTGTATATATTAGCCTACAGCGGTTTTAGATATATCCATTTGATTGTTAGAACTGTATTGATGCCGATTTGGGATAACATGACTAACAGACAGTTTTACAAGAAGACCGACAAAACATTTAATTCCCAAACAATTTTGTATGCAAGTGTTATAAAAAAGATATCTTTTTAAAGGGTCGATATTTTAACTTACTTTCCAATGTAGTAGGTATATATTATTTTTAACTCCATTAGCTTACTGGTAAGATTTTTTTGAGGCGAATGTCGCTAAAAACTGAAGCAAATTTCGCTGTGACATCTTGTTTTTCGATACACCTCTAGACTCTTGATTACGATATCAATAGACCTCGGATTTATTCATGTTACAATGCTGTACATGCGCATGCGCATTGAAAACGAAAGTCGGGAATTCCTAGAATGATGCAGAAAACGAAAGCTTATCATTGCTTCGTCGTATTTTTAAGAAACCGTTACGAAAATCAGACCCTATATAAATTTACCGAGAAATGATATAATTAATAATGTTTATAATTTATTTATAATGTAGGTCATATAGTCATTGTCAGAATCTTTCACTCGTCCGACGGACAAGCGTGATGTCAACATTCACTCGTCCGATGGCCAAATCCACTCGTCTAGACGAGCGGACGAGTACTTTTCCCCAGCCCTGAGCCTATTTGACCTTCATGACCTTGAATGAAGGTCAAGGTCCTTCATTCAAACAAACTTGGCAGCCCTTCATCCCAGCATGCCAGAGGCCTAATATCAGGTCTCTAGGCCTCTTAGTTATTCACAAGAAGTTGTTTAAAGGATTTTAGCCTATTTGACCCCTGTGACCTTGAATGAAGGTCAAGGTCATTCATTTGAACAAACTTGGTAGCCCTTCATCCCAGCATCCTACAGGCCAAATATCATGACCCTGGGATTTCTGGTTCTTGAGAAGAAGTTGTTTAAAGATTTTAGCCTTTTTGACCCCTGTGACCTTGAAGGAAGGTCAAGGTCATTCATTGGAACAAACTTGGTAGCCCTTCATCCCAGCATGCCACAGGCCCAATATCAGGTCTATAAATTTCTTCATTATTCACAAGATGTTGTTTAAATGGTTTTAGCGTATTTGACCCCTGTGACCTTGAATGAAGGTCGAGGTCATTCATTGGAACAAACTTGGTAGCCCTTCATCCCAGCATGCCAAAGGCCCAATATCAGGTCTCTAAACCTCTTCATTATTCACAAGATGTTGTTTAAATAGTTTTAGCCTATTTGACCCCTGTGACCTTGAATGAAGATCAAGGTCATTTAAATAGGTAAATGTCATTTGTTGAACAAACTTTGTAACCCTTCATCAATATATGGTTGTTACCCATTCACGGATTAATATAAGGAGGAGTCAGATTTTAAAGCCCAATTTCAGCAAAGCTTCCATTTTGGACATCCGCCGTACTATCCCCATGGGTCTTAGCTCGTTCCTTTATAAAATATGATTGTCCTCACCTAAAGTTCCCCCTTCTGAATCAATTAAAACCCCTATAGACCAATTTTCTTTGAGATCAGAGACTGAAACCTGAAAACAGAAAGTGGGCCAGCGGCCATCTTGGAATACCAAAATCTTTATGAAAAAATTTGCATGTTGTTCGCACCTATAGACCAATTTTCATTGAGATCGGAGACCGAAATCTGAAAACAGGAAGTGGGCAAGCTAAAATTAAGAAAATTTGCCCTTTTGGGGCCCCACCCCTCAGCCCCTAGGGGTCGGACCAGACTCATTTATATAAAATGCAATTGTCCTTCCCAATGACGTTTCACACCAAATACATGGATGAAACTCATCCAAGGATGAAGGAGGAGTAGGATTTAAAAGCTAAAATTAAGAAAATTTCCTCTTTTTGGGCCCCGCCCCTCTGCCTCTAGGGGTCTGACCTATCTCATTTATATAAGATATCATTGTCCTTCCCCAATGATATTTTACACTAAATATAGATAAAATCCATTCAAGAATGAAGGAGGAGTAGAATTTTTAAGCTAAAATTAAGATAATTTGCCCTTTTTGGGCCCCATCCCTCAGCTCCAAGGGGTCGGACCAGGCTCATTTGTATAAAATATGATTGTCCTTCCCCAATGCTGTTTCACACCAAATATGGATGAAATCCATCCAAGGATGAAAGAGGAGTAGGATTTTAAAGCTAAAATTAGGAAAATTTGCCCTTTTGGGGCCCATAACCCAGCCCCTAGGGGTCGAACCCGGCTCATTTATATAATATATGATTGTCCTTCCCCAATGATGTTTCACACCAAATATGGATGAAATCCATCCAAGGATGAAGGAGGAGTAGGATCTAGCTTAAATTAAGAAAACTGCCCTTTTGGAGCCCCACCCCTCTGCCCCTAGGGGTCGGACCAGACTCATTTATATAACATATGATTGTCCATCCCAATGATGTTTCACACCAAATATGGATGAAATCCATCCAAGGATGAAGGAGGAGTAGGATCTAGCTTAAATTGAGAAATAAGCCCTTTTGGAGCCCCGCCCCTCATCCCTAGGGGTCAGACCAGGCCCATTTATAAAAAATATGATTGTCCTTCCCCAATGATGTTTCACACCAAATATGGATGAAATCCATCCAAGGATGAAGGAGGAGTAGGATTTAAAAGCTAAAATTAAGAAATTTTCCCTTTTCAGGGCCCCACCCCTCAGCCCCTACGGGTCAGACCAAGCTCATGTATATAAAATATGATTGTCCTTCCCCAATGATATCTTACACCAAATATAGATGAAATCCATTCAAGGATGAAGGAGGAGTTGGATTTTAAAGCTAAGATTAAGAAAATTTGCCCTTTTGGGGCCCCACCCCTCAGCCCCTAGGGGTCGGACCAGGCTCATTTATATAAAATACAATTGTCCTTCCCCAATGATGTTTCACACCAAATATGGATGTAATCTGCTCAAGGGTTAAGGAGGAGTAGGCTTTTGTATAAATAGTCTTACGCACGACGCACGGCGCACGACGCACGACGCACGGCGCACGACGCACGGCGGACGAAACATGATGACAATAGGTCATCCTGACCTTCGGTCAGATGACCTAAGAAGAGGCCCAAGGGCCTTAACGGTCATCTGACTATCTTGGCAACAGCTGTATAGGAAAATAATTAGATATGGTGTCATGGTAGCCATCTTCAATCTGGGATCAACCAGAGATATAACAACACTTTGACAATGTCATATCAGCCGCATTTCATGTTTCAAGTTTCAGTTAAATTGCACTAGTAGAACTTGAGAAGAAGTTCAAATTGTGTTTTCAAGATGGCATCTGTGGCAGCCATCTTGGATCATCTGTTGCAGCCATCTTGGATTTTGGAACGACATAAAATATAACAACACTTGGTCGGGA